>CAXKVY010009856.1:0-12248 GCA_964058915.1 Tetropium fuscum
TACTACCCCCATTTTTTCATTCATTTTGAATGAGCTTGTCTTTGTGGTTGTCTTTCTTTTAAAAAACGTATTCAAGGTAAAATTTCAATACTGGTGCATATCCGTAACTAAATATATATATATACATATATATATATATATATATATATATATATATATATATATATATATATATATATATATATATATATATATATATATATATATATATATATATATATATATATATATATATATATATATATATATATATATATATATATATATATATATATATATATATATATATATATATATATATATATATATATATATATATATATATATATATATATATATATATATATATATATATATATATATATATATATATATATATATATATATATATATATATATATATATATATATATATATATCGTTCAACCATAAATTAAATAATATTAAAGTCATTTATCGGCGCAAAATTCTAAATCCAACTTAATCGGAATAGACAAATCCTAACAAACATTATGGTATATCACACTAACATAAACTCGGTATATTTGGATGTAAAATTGTAAAAGCGTCACGTCAGGATTAATAGGGGTTCAGGATTAATAACCCTGAAGCAAAACGGTTGAGTACAGATGGGCACAGGTCACTGTATTGTGAACATTGAAACTGAGTTGCGGAAAGTGAATCTGATGTGTGAATTCTATGTAGAATGGAAAATTAAACTGTTTAAACCAAAATTCAACAATATTTAAGGTAAACTAAATAAATTAAATAATTAGCTGCAATATGATTGGTCACATTATATGAGAGTAACATAACATAACACTCGTTGCCAAGGAACTTCGATTGTTTCAAATGGATAAAATTCCGTAGAAACGAGTAACAAACTAGAGAGTTGCAATAGCGTCCTTTAACAAACGGCAGCTACGCTTATATGTCTGTAAAAATTTATAAATTATAATTAGTTAGACAATAGTAAAATAAGAAAATTTGTGCTACAGTATTCAGTTATCAACGGGTAAACAAGTAGAGAAGAAAGTTATCAAGATTTATAGTATTCTGACTTGACAATAAGTTATTTCAAGCACGGCGTCTCCAGGGAGAGTGTACGAGGCAAAAATAGTGTGTACGAGGAGGGAAAAGGTTCGAGGTAGTACGAGGTTCTTCCGATAGATGGTGATTCCGACAGATGGAATGAGTGTGGTGACTGTGCTTTCACTGCATAACTTATACAAAAATCTTATCCATATATTATAACTATTATTAAAACTTCACAATTGGCTCACCAACGTGGGGCATATTAAGTATTCATATATCTATTTATCAAAATTATCCCCACAACGTGGGGTATTGATAATATTCGTAGTATACCAAAACTTCACAATATATATATATATATATATATATATATATATATATATATATATATATATATATATATATATATATATATATATATATATATATATATATATATATATATATATATATATATATATATATATATATATATATATATATATGTATATATATATATATATATATATATATATATATATATATATATATATATATATATATATATATATATATATATATATATATATATATATATATATATATATATATATATATATATATATATATATATATATATATATATATATATATATATATATATATATATATATATATATATATATATATATATATATATATATATATATATATATATATATGCCTATGAAAGGCCGAAATGATCCGAAAGTCTGGAAAAGGGACCGAAAATATTCGAAAAACACCTGAAATAACTTTGCCGAAATATATATCAAGTGTTATTGGCTACATTTGTTCGAGCTACAAATTATTCAATCGATATTGCCTATTCAAAATTTATATTTCTTCCTTGAAGAAAAATATTCCCCACAGATGTTCTATAGGTGATAATTGAAACAAGATCATTTAGGAAATAATTTTTAACACAATATATAAATACTTTATTTCATATAATTTTAGAAGGCTCTTATGTAATATTTATATGCCGGGAGAAAACATCGTCAATAGCGAGAAAAACGTATTTACAATGCAACGTTTCCCGTTACGCCATTGTTTGCTTAATACTTGGGTAAACTTTTCAAATTTATAAAAATAATGTACAATTTATTATAATAAATCGTCGCTTTGTTACCAACAATGAGATAATTTGCTAACCAGAATAGATATTTCAAACTCTTAACGAGGTTGTTTAGAAGTCTCCTGGTAGGGGATTAAAGGGGGTAATGAGTCGTTAAATAATCCACACATTAAAAGAATCTGACGCCCTAAAGAAAAGTTTTCCTCTTTAAGGAATCTAAGAAAAGCCCGGGGTATTTAAAATGTAGGTAATCTTTCAGAAACTTCACGTTTTGGAGGGAGATTAACTTTTTATAGAGACCAGAGGGTTTTCTATCGACAAATATTTGTTTTCAGCGGCAGTAATTTTCTGAGTGCATGTATATTCATGGCATCATGTTATAAAGCTATACATTTTTGTTTATTATATGTAGTAACTCATACTTATAAATGAGGTTATTATAAAGTAAAGGGCATGTATATGTATAGTTAAACTTCTTATATGTGGCTGCAAAATTATGGTTAAATCATAAAGCAAACGAAGTAAAATATATCTTGTCGCAAAAATATATATTAGGTATGTCTTTTTTACGCATATATGTGACGTTGATTTGACTGTCTCTATATATCGATATTTTTTCAGATATCTTGTACACTTACAAACATTTTCTTCCAGAAATTGCGCCAACAGGGTTGTCCCGGATTTTTATGGTAACCATACATTGCTACTGTCCTATAGAACATATAGTGCAAAACATTTAGAACATACGGGGTGTGACAACAGTTTCACTACGAAAAGTTAAAAAAATCGTAGTAACCGAAACAGGGGTGTCCCGGATTTTTTATGGTAACCATACATTGCTACTGTCATAGAGAACATGTAGTGCGATCAGCTTCGAAAAACTTCGAGATTAACTTTTTATAGAGACCAGAGGGTTTTCTATCGACAAATATTTGTTTTCAGCGGCAGTAATTTTCTGAGTACATGTATATTCATGGCATCATGTTATAAAGCTATACATTTTTGTTTATTATTTGTAGTAACTCATACTTATAAATGAGGTTATTATAAAGTAAAGGGCATGTATATGTATAGTTAAACTTCTTATATGTGGCTACAAAATTATGGTTAAATCATAAAGCAAACGAAGTAAAATATATCTTGTCGCAAAAATATATATTAGGTATATCTTTTTTACGCATAGATGTGACGTTGATTTGACTGTCTCTATATATCGATATTTTTTCAGATATCCTGTACACTTACAAACATTTTCTTCCAGAAATTGCGCCAACAGGGTTGTCCCGGATTTTTATGGTAACCATACATTGCTACTGTCCTATAAAAAATATAGTGCAAAACATTTAGAACATACGGGGTATGACAACAGTTTCACTACGAAAAGTTAAAAAAATCGTAGTAACCGGAAAAAGGGTTGTCCCGGATTATTTATGGTAACCATACATTGCTACTGTCATAGAGAACATGTAGTGCGATCAGCTTCGAAAAACTTCGAGATTAACTTTTTATAGAGACCAGAGGGTTTTCTATCGACAAATATTTGTTTTCAGCGGCAGTAATTTTCTGAGTGCATGTATATTCATGGCATCATGTTATAAAGCTATACATTTTTGTTTATTATATGTAGTAACTCATACTTATAAATGAGGTTATTATAAAGTAAAGGGCATGTATATGTATAGTTAAACTTCTTATATGTGGCTACAAAATTATGGTTAAATCATAAAGCAAACGAAGTAAAATATATCTTGTCGCAAAAATATATATTAGGTATGTCTTTTTTACGCATAGATGTGACGTTGATCTGACTGTCTCTATATATCGATATTTTTTCAGATATCTTGTACACTTACAAACATTTTCTTCCAGAAATTGCGCCAACAGGGTTGTCCCGGATTTTTTTGGTAACCATACATTGCTACTGTCCTATAGAACATATAGTGCAAGACATTTAGAACATACGGGGTGTGACAACAGTTTCACTACGAAAAGTTAAAAAAATCGTAGTAACCGAAACAGGGGTGTCCCGGATTTTTTATGGTAACCATACATTGCTACTGTCATAGAGAACATGTAGTGCGATGAGCTTCGAAAAATTATGGACCGATGAGTTACGTATCGCATTTTTTGCGCCCACTGCAATTTTATTTCGACAGCTTTTAGGTTTCGGTGGCTGTAGACTTCCATGTATCTTTTCTTCTCTTAAAAGTGTGTATGTGCTTGACTTTGATACTTCTGTATAATCCGAACACATATCCATCAATTAATCCTTGTCGCGATGAGGGTGATCTCTTTGTATGCAGTAAAATACCCGTAAAATAATTTTCTTGTCGGCTACCGTTCGATAGTGCCTACGTTTTGGAATATTCTCCTTCGTTCACTCATATTTTTTCTTGCGTTTGTCGTTGTAGAGATTATTTTTGTTCAATGTAACAAGGTTTTTTGTATTTTTTTGTTGCTATTTTATGTTTTTTCTAACAATATATAATATTGCATATAAAGATTTTTGTGTCAGTGAAAATAGCGTATAATGTGCAATGTCCAACTATACAGTATATTTTTAATATTTTCCAAAATGTTTGAATATTGTTTCATAGATCTAAATAAATATCTGATTTTGGCCGAAAATCAGCATGGATTTCGCAATGGAAAGTCAACTGCCACAGCCATGCATGGGTTTTACGAAAATATTTTACTTTTTATTGCCCTGTTGATATATTTCAATCTATATGAAGATGCAAATGGTACCTTAATAATACCACACAAGACAAAAGATATTCTAGATAATAATAATTGTAATCATTTATTTAAGACCCAGTGGTTTTCAAATAATTCATTATATTTTAACACCGGCAAAACTCAGGGTCTGAGATTTTATAATGCCCAAAAGTTCCTTAGATTTTATAATAATTTCCTTAGATAATATGCCTTCGAGTACTGCAGCAAAAACAATTTAATGTCTGTATTCAGACAGAAACCTCGACTAGAAAATTTAATGCGACAGTGTAATTTCAAAGCTTGCTCCTGCTACATATTTATTCCGAAACCTGACTCTCCTTTATATAGGGCAACTTCTCTCTATATTATGCACAAGGCGAATCTCGTAGAATTCCCCCAGAAAAAGACACCGTACCTTAGGTATCTGTTTCTGGGGGAACTGTACTTCCACTGTTGAAGTCTTAGTCAAACAAAAACGATTTTAAGGTGTATTGCTGGAGTTTCAATTAATTATTCATACAAAAATATATTTAAAATATATACAGTTTTAACCTTATCATATTTGCATTTTTACCAATATTGTAAATATATTTTTAAATATCAAAAAGGGTCTATTGTAAATGATATAGTCAGTGTATGTATGTATATGGGTCGGAGTGTAGTGGTTTTACTTCTACTACAGCACTTAGGCCTCATTAGGCCCTTTGTGCATTCCTCCTTTTTACTTGAGTACTGCCGCAGTCCATCCCCAAGCCTGCCTAGGTCACCCATCCAAGTGCCACCAACGCCCGTCTTGCTTAACTTCTCGCGGCTTGGCTATATTTATATAATCAGGGTCATGATGTCAATATGAGGCAAAAACATGATTTTCATATTCCTTTTGACATATTGCAATTTAAAAATAAATCTCTGGAAAAGTGTAAAAATTTTACACTTTTTCAGAAGTAATAAAATGTGTCAAAGTAGAAAATGTTTACAAAATTAGACTTAAGGAATAATAATTGTTAGTAGATAAATGTGGAATTTTATTCTGGCTCTGATTACTTTTGTGTCTTACTTTGTAAATTTTGTATTATTATTATTATTAATACTATTATTGTGACATTTATGAATTTTGACATATCAATATATTAAATACTATGAATTGTTTTAAACTAATATCTTAGTAAATATTGTTTCTAATTTGACATTTAAATTGAATAGCTGACTAAAGTTGAAATGAAATCTATAAATCATCTTTTCGGATTATATTAATGGCTATTATATATATTTTGGAAACATATGGCTATAACGGTTATTGCTTTCTATGGAAGTGTTCGTTAAATAACCAGTGTAATTAGTAAACCATCCCACTTAGTATCTAGAAACTTAGTTTTACTGTGGCAATTTGACTGGCCATGGCAGATTAAAGCATCTTGAATAATAACTAGGACCGTGGTCATGCTATGAATATTTGCATATTTTGAGTACCGAGATAATTATGTAAATATCGACAAGGTTATAGATGTTCGAGGACTGTTCGCCGACGTCGGGGATGTTTGTTGGATGATTAATAAGATTATGTCAATGAATAATAGTAAACATCCTGTAACACGTCTAGTATAATTTCGGTTTTGTTGGGTTTACTCTTGCATTAAATGTCATTTTACTAAATGCCCTAAACCCAGTATCCTACATGTTCGTAGAATGTTCCATGTTTACCTTGATCATTTTATTGTGTACTGTATGTGCATAATTATCATCTGAGTTTAATTTAGGTCATAGTTCCGATGTTAGTTTAGCAGAAAATAATAATAATAGTTTATTTGCACATATATGATCTACATATTCATTCTACAGAGTAGAAAAGAAAAATTGTAAATAAACAAAATGACCCTTAAGCAAGCTTGTTTGGGAAATTAAAATTAAATTAATGATCAATATCTCTCGTACGTATAGAGAATTGTAACCAGGAAGTGCAGATGTTTTTCTATACGGCATATCCGTGGTTACATATAACAATGAGAGAGAGTTCAGCTATAGCGTCCGAGGAGAGAACAGCTCCGCTAATAATTTTTATAAAAAATTGTCAAAATTAAGTTAAACTTAAAAAAATATTAAAATAGATATCATGCAGAACAAGACGACACTGTAGCGAGAAATCTGTGCTAAGTTGTATCTAATTTCATTACAAAACTTAATTATATTTTAGTTAGAGTAACTACGTAGTTATTTATGAACATAATTAATTATAATATCAAAAATTCCATAAGTTTTTATGTAGAATATAAGTAGAACACCAGTGGGAAAGGTTTTCAAGCAGAAATAACTGCATATTAAGTGTTTCCGTCGAAATTAAGAAGTGAGAAGTAGAGGCTTGGTAGCGTCCCCAGCCTGCAGAAGACTGTGGTGAGCAGTAAATGGAAAAGGAAATCATTTTATAAGAAATCCCAAGTATGAAGAAATAGTAAAAGTTCAGAATCTGACGATCCACAGTTTGAGGGTAAAGATATACTACAATAAAGTTTCGGGCATTCGTAGCAGCCTTCCAGATAATACACGGAGATAGTAGCAGCGTTCCAGATATAGTACGGCGGCATCCGTAAGATGACACCACCAGAGCCCAGCAGCAGCTGGTGATTCGAGATCAAATCAGTATCGTGGAAAATAGTGCTAAGTGTTTGTACATCGCAAATTAATAGGATTAACATTAAACTTTTAAGGTAACAACAATTTCAAACTTTGCTAGTTTTAAGGATATATTCCACCAGAGGCTTAGTCCCATATAGTAGAATGAGTTACGTAGGTTTGCGTATGGTATTAATACGTTTCAGAATTTGTTTATTTATTTATTTTCATGAAGATATGACAATAAACATAGTCATATAAAATTACTTCTTTCTTATTATTATTTTGAAACTTTTCAGGAAACAATTTAAATCCTACAACTTGAAACAAAATAAAATTCAATTGATGTAAGAAAATATTGTAGTATCATAGATTAATTCATTCAATCTTGCACAATATTTACATAGACCTAATTGGTCTACCCCTATAAGACGATAGGGTACTCATGTTCTCAGTGATTCTTCTAAAATTATAAATTAATGTTCATAGAAGTGGCGCCCGTATGAAATTTTATTGTCCAAGGGATCATTTAAAATTGTGCGAATATCAGTGAATATGGTTTTTTTGTGAAGCTTTTATTTATGTTAATAACTTGGTCATGACTTAGTTATCGAAGTTTTAAGATACCTTCCTTACTTTTTTAACGAAGCATTTTGTGACATTTGTGACTGGATTTTATTGCCTCACGATTTGTGCCATTTAGGTAAAATTTTGTATAATTTCTTGGGTTTTTTCCAATATAAAAAAAAATAAAAGTTTCCGCAAAAGGGTGCCGCGTTTCTACCAAAATCTTGTCTCTAAGTATATGTCTTTTTTACTTGTTTCAAATCTCCTTATATAATCCTTATAATGTTAAGGTCATACGCTATTTTATCAGTCAATTTCTGGTTTATTTTCGCTGCACTTTACTTTCTTACATGCTAAATTAACAACATTCTTGCTGACTAAATCAATTGTCATTATCTTTAATACAATTTACGAAACTGAATATCTTTTTCAGATATGTGGAATGTCACTGTCAAAGCCACTTTTGCCGTTGACAGTTGTGACATTTGTAAAAATTTCATATAATCGAGATTTTTATATTTCACATGGTAATATTTCTTGTAATTTTACAGGTCTGATTTTATACATGATACTAACATTCAAGGTTGGACTTTAAGCTATCTTCTGATAGACATAACACTGGGGTTTTGATGGTGTTTGGCATAGAGCTGTTGAATAATAAGTACCGTAATAAATATCATGCACAACAAGACGACACTGTAGCGAGAAATCTGTGCTAAGTTGTATCTAATTTCATTACAAAACTTAATTATATTTTAGTTAGAGTAACTACGTAGTTATTTATGAACATAATTAATTATAATATCAAAAATTCCATAAGTTTTTATACATGACACAGGGAAAATTTAATATTTTGTAACGTTTAGTGTCCCAACATGCAATTATCTTATAGTAGAAATAAACTGCTATTTATATAATAGAAATTTCAAACATTTATATAATAATAAATCGCATTTTCCTAAGATCCTTAACCAAATATGCGTCATGATAAGAACATTGTCAACATTTCCTGATATCGGCGTGATGGAAATAATTAACCGTTCTCTACCTCATAATATGTCGATTCGGTATAATCGGCGGTTACTGTATGTGGAAATGTTAACAGTAAAACTAACAAACCAAATACAATTAAAACTACATATGCAATTAAACTACACAATATTCATGAAAGTAATGACAAAATGTATATTGTTTTCTGTAGCTCTGTTAAATTATAAAACTTGGAGGCTCGATGCATTAAAATGCACGAACGCAGATTATTTCTATTGTGTTCCGATTTAATTGGACTCTTCAATAATCCGTGATAATAATTCAGTCACTTCACAATCAAATTATCTTTTTACAGGGTACCGCATTTGCTGCCAATACAGGACATAATTATGTAGAAACGAAATATGAAATTGCTTTTATAACTTTTAGAAAATACAGAATTATGATAAAAGTTATTTATTACATGACGTCAATGTTAATTTCTCGTTTGAATGGCTTTATAACAATATACGTATTTGAAGGTTTTACCATTTGCAATCAGTAACATGACGGCTTGTCGGGCAATAAATACCTGATTGGGTATCTGATGGATTACCAGCAATATTCTCTAAATCTTGCAAGGATTCTATTATAACAACAAAATGTTCGGCATTAATTGTTACCTCTATTTGGAATTAGAGGCAACTTTTTTAAAAATTTAATGTGATTACACAAAAGACCAAGTTTAAAAACGTTTAAATAGCACGATGCCCCTTGTGATACCTCATTTCAAAGGAGTTTTTATACTGAATACAGCAAAAAGAGAAATTTTAATTTTGGTTCATAAATAACGAAGATTTTCGCTAAATTAGAGTTCCCATGGTTACCTATGCTTTGCTAAAAATAAGAACGTTAAAACAATTGCCAATCAATGACATTTGATAAAAAATACTTGACATTTCTCTTAGTGCAGTTTATTTTGGCATTTTTACAAACTTCACAAATATTGATTATGCCTATTTTGTCAGATAAACAGTGGATTAAAATCCTAATAATGATTGGATGCCGAGATAAAACAGAGACGATCAACCGTGAGTAAAATTTATCAAAAATTGGCGCAAACTGGATCCGTAAAAGATGTTCAAAGACCAGGTTGGTCGACCTAAAACATTAAATGACGATGAACGTCTTCATGTAATGCTGAGTTTAACCGAAAATGCGATTAACTCTGTGAGAAAAATAGCTCAACAACATAGCGTTTCTAAATCTGTAGGTCATCGTAATATGAAGACTGAAAAGTAGTCACCATTTCAAGTGGTCACCACTGGTCAAAGTTCACGAAGTTCAGGAACTTTTACCTGGCGATGAAAATAAAAGAGTTGAATTTTGCGAAACAGTCTCGAACATTATTCTATCTAAATTTTATAGAAAATATAGTTTTTTCCGATGAAGCAACATTTTATTTAAATGGGACTGTAGATAGGCAAACCGATGGATAGGTAGAGGAGGTACTATTGAATGGCCCCCAAGGTCTCCTGACATGACTCCATTAGATTTCTTTCTATGGGGTTATTTGAAAAGTACGGTTTATGCCACTCAACCACAGGATATCGAGGAAGTGAAAAGAAGAATAATCAATGTTGCTCGTGACATACCACCTAATGTTATTCGGTCTTCTGTGAACGCTTTTCAAGATTGAATTTATTACTGTCAGATTGTAAATGGTGGCCACTTCGTACAGTTATTATAAAAAACGTAGATGACGAGATTTTCCCAAGCAAAGTACTAAATTTTAATAAACAACTCCATTTTTTAAATAAATTTGTTTTCTTTTGCAGAAATCTTCATTTTTTGTTGTACAATGTGTTTAAATTTGCCAACAAAATATTCGTTTATGCTGAAATCAGCAACACAATACTTCACAGCGTAATTACAAGATACATTGCAGTTTCTTTAGTCAAATGCGATTGATTGGCAATTGTTTTAAAGTTCTTATTTTTAGCAAAGCATAGGTAACCATGGCAACCAAAGTCAAAATTTCTCTCTGGACACAAAAATCTACGTGTTTGAGATGTTTTCCAAAACATTGCTAATAAAAGTTTTATGAATTTTATGCCAAACTTTTGGGACGTACTGTATATATATATCCTTATTTTTCGCTTAGTGACGTCATATAAATTCAGACTGCAATTAAACACTTATCTCGGATATTGCACGTTATTTCTCATGTCAAAAATTAATGAAAAATGTACTTGTTGACATGCAATTTCCCATTTTTGTTTCGATCGAGGGAAAATACCCCATTGTACCGAACAAAGTAATTTCGATGACCAATCAATACTCGTTTTATGAACTCATTTATTTACCTCGGTCACCCTGTTGCTGCCGCCTAGCGGATTTTACACTGAACCCTTTAGGAGTGCGAAGCATCCAAGAGATCCAAGTTTCATACTGAAAGTGCAATTTGTTCCCCTGATATTCTTCTATTGACGTAGGTATTAAACAAGTGTCTGTTAGATCTGTAAATTTTTTAAAATTTGCTTTTTGTCATTTATAATTGTCAGATAATCCCAGTCAATACCAATTATTATTATGTGCGAACAGTTCGGGATAAAATCCTCCTTCATATAATTAATATAGCCCTTTTCTCCTATTGTAACATCGGACTTTGCAGTGCATACTCAAGTGCGCTGTATAACTTAATCGATAACATTTAATCATCTAAGTGCAACGTAGGCAACTCAATATCACGACCGCTCTACCCAGGTAGTTTTAGTGTCAATCATTTTTATTGGATGAGTTCCTGAAAAGTCACGTTAAATAATAATTTCAACAGATAACCTAACGACAGTTATTTCAGTGGCTAATGGTACGCCGAGAATCTGGTTGTTTGCAGTCTACCGTAAGTGCGTAATCTGACTACCCTGAGGCGAGATCCGGGAGGACTATCTACTAAACACCTCCGAGTCCTCTCAACGCTACGCCTAGGGAAATTATGCTGATAGAATGTATCTGCTTGTCCCCTAGTTGCCGAATACCGGTAACCTACTTTATCCAAGGGAATACACCTTAAACAAAATGTAAATGGATCAGTTTGGAGCCTGCCTAAGATGTGGACAGAATAAACGACGTAATGCATTTTTTCAAGCTAGTATATTCATTGGAATAACACAATGTGTAACTTAAAAGTTTCTTATGTCAAAGTTGGCGATACCAGACGTGAATTGATAAACACAAATATATGTAATATATGTCA
>CAXKVY010009857.1:0-30232 GCA_964058915.1 Tetropium fuscum
TATTTTGTGACTTTCCGAGTTATTGGGATAATACTGTCTTTGTGTTTTTGTGGTTTGGATAACCAAATACATACAGCAGATGTGCTGGATTCGACAACTATAATTTAGAACTTGCCATGCATTAGTCCCAAGTGACGATTGAGAAGCATCTCGTCTAGGCCACTTTCGAGAAGCCGCTTGACATACTGAGAAGTATCGATCGATGAATATCGATATTCTTTCGATTTTCTTGGAGAGTTGGACTTGCCTTCCGCTGATGTAAAACCTTACACCTAGAGTTGAATGCTGGAGAGACCCGCCTTGCCAGTACACTAACTTTAAATCAGAAAAGCCATAGTTTAGTATACTAAGAGCCACACCTTTTTTAAATGTAATTTCTTGTGTTGGTGTGAGCCCCATTTTAAATTACCTGAATTACTTCCAATACATGGATGGTAATGTTTAGTACTACTAGCCCTAAATTCTATAGCATTGTTTTGTGTGACTACACACGTGCACGTTTGAGCCTACACTAAGTTAAATATGTGTTGTGATATATCTTGACATATATCACAACATACTATATTCTAAGGGCAATTTAGATACCCAATATAGTTGGGAACCATCTGACGTGGTTGCGTAACTGTCAGTGGCGTCCACGTTACATTTCTTTTTATTAAGCTAAGCTATCTTTGGCCCCCGTTCACGCTGTTGAATTATACTCATGAGGGTAACATGAATATACCTACTTTCTTCAAGTTCATAAATGTGTTATCGTCAAAATTCAGTTTTCTATTAATTGCTGACATGTGTAAACAATATTATTTATACATATTAAAGTTGAGAAATCACGGCCGGTTTCTTGTTGACAAACACCCAATATATTCGATAGCATTTACATTAATACATTCGTGTTGAGTTAACGATAACATTAAATTTTAACTGTAGTGTGGCATTGTTAATTCATGTTTCGATTTCGTGAAAACGTTTCCAGATAATATTTTAACAGCCGCAAACGAAAATTATCCACATCCTTGGCAATCCGCTAGTTATAGTCCAGTCGCGGAGTAAAGCAAATTTCCGCTTGTGAAAACGAATGTTATGTATTTTGTATTTATGTTATGTATTTTGACTTTTTGACCTCCTAAACACGACTGTATAAAAATGTTTGAGATCAGCGTGCATAAATAGGATAAAAATTAATTAAGGTTTGAAAACAACGCATAAGACAACCTTAATACGATTATATCGAAAATAAAAACAGAAGTCTGGAAAAAGTTTCGAATAAAAGTTGTAGATCCTTGAAATCCACGTAAATAACATACCTATTAACTTTTGTTTTCTCTAGGATAAATAGATAAGCCGTGAGAGTCCGCCAAACGTCAGACCCCGAAGTAACAAATTTGTGCTTATGAAAACCAATGTCATATTCTTATTTTGTATATTTTGACTTCCAGATTTTGAGACCAGAATGCATGAAAGGGATGAAAAAAAATTAAAAATTAGTATGGTTCCGGTTGAAAAAAAGGGGTTGTAAACTTGAGATATTATTTACAATGAACCAATCGGTATGTCTTTCAGTTTGCACCATTTTTGCAATTTTTTAGCAAGATAGCGAATTGTTTTTTTTTCATTTTTCTATAGATCCGGACCTTCGAGTGGGTTGCAAAATCAGATTTAGTTTTAGTAATGTATCTCTAACCCTATGCCAAAACTTGTGAACTTTTGGAATTTTGTAAGAACAATTGAGTTTGAATGTCTGGCCTATTACTTCGGGGTCTGCCGACGGCGACTGGGCTATTAGTGGTTGGTCAAGTAATGGGGCATATTATGCAGGAAATAAGACAGCAGGAAGACATTTAAAATATACATAATTAAGTTCGGTTGAAAAGATAATACGAAAATGAGTTAGTAATGTTTCAGGTTTAAGCATTATTATGCGATTAACGTTTGGCGTACATATACAGGGTGATCTTTTTCAACCTACCACCTAGGCGTATCTCCGGACTGAATTGGAACATCGCTTTGATATTTGGGTCGAGTGGTTGGGACTGTTATAAAAAATAATTTCTGGGATTGAATTTCATAATCAGAGGATTCCGTTTGGTGATAAATATTTATTATGGCGACAAACATTTATTTCCCATTTATAAATAACAAATATAATACGTATGATTATACATGCATGTATTATAAACATATGTACACACGCACGTGTCAGTGTCAAGTAGCAAGAAAATGAAATCGACAGTAGCAACAAAAGCCACAGTATATTTTACACTCGATTTTACACTTATAAAATCGTCTACACTATAAAAACCCATAGCTGACAGATATTATTTTGCTTTATTTTTAAATTTCCTGTAATCAGATATACATCGGATTTCTTTAGGAAGAGCATTATATAAAATTATGCAATTATAATATGGATATTTTTTAAAAGCACTTGTATGGTGAAAAGGAATACTCAACAGCTCACCATATCTGGTCCATAAAGGTGTTGTGAGAATTTGTTTTCTTTAAATATATCCCTACAGCTCTCATTCACTTTTAATTTGATAATTAATCTAATAATTTTTTTTAACATGAAAACTACTATTCACTACCTTTACCCACTACCAAGTATTTTTGTTATTTAGGATTAGTTTATTCCTATGACACCATATACCCAATGAATCCACCACGTGAGATATAATAATTCTCCGGCGCGCCTCAGGTGAATCCGCTGACACAGTAATCGTCAGCAAATATTGTTACATGTCCATGGTCAATGTATGTTGGTATATCATTAACATAGAGCAGAACAGTAGTGGGCCTAGTACGGAACCCTGAGGTGCCCCAAGTGCAACAGTATGTAGTTATGTCATATTTTTCCTCGTTCATACTATTAGAGAACTATTTCCCATGTATGAAATTACCCATGCGAGAATGCTACCTCCCATACCCAGGCTCGGGCTTAAAATTTCTTTATCGGCAGTATCAAACGCTTTGGAGAGATCAAACCAAAGTGAGACTACATACCAGTATCCAAGCACTGATACACATATTCAAGCAGGTGACAAGATGCGATGCGATCCGATTTATTAGACCTACATCCGTGCTGAGATGTAGTCAGTAGGTTATTTTTTTAGAAGTTAGTAGGTTATAGTTAGTAGTTATATAGTTTATTTCGTCCAAAGTTTGTGTTTTATGTGTTGCAAATGTTTTTGCAAGTTCAATTGGTATATTTGTTACATATAAAGAAATTACATCTAAAGAGTTGTCCGTGATTATTGTTTTACTATATTAAGTTCAAGAATCTTTTATGTAATTGTTGGTATTCACGTTTTTCAGAATATACATATAGTTCATAAGAATATACCCATCATATAGTTATGAATAATATGTAACGAAATGTATTCACATTTTATTAAAATAGTAATTACAGGAAGCGCCAGTCCGCCAGAATTACAAGGGTTATTCGTCAAACACACAAGTATTACACGAGTATTTGCCGCTATCCTGTCTATCTCTGAATGCTCTACACTCCATACAACTAAAGCCTTAATTCTCTATATAGATTAAAAAAAACTATGCTAATGAAAATGTGATAAAACTGTGACTTCAGTTACTTTAGCTTTTATTGAGATATCGAGTTCGATGAAACACATTAAATAATTTACTTCGCAATGTGATACACATGAATCACTAATTAAACAGATATAAATCTGTAATATTCGTAGATAACTCGTAGTTTACTTTAGTGCCGTTTTCTAGATAAAAATAAAATATACACTTTGGGATAGCTATAAAAAGAATTTAGTAGGATACGGCTTGATATACCATAAATTAAAAAAGAGGATCAATAAATAAGTTCCTACAACAGAACTAATTAAAAACTGAGATCTTAGGCCTATAAATTAGACTCCTTGCAGCGATCCGGAGGATCACCTGTTTTTCATTAATATTAATTTTGGTTGAAACTAACTAAGAGCTGTGGACACAAAATCGTTCAAGTAGTTTCTCACATCTCTTCAAAAAGCGGGAAGATCTACGGCTCCCTATGCTTGTTTGAACATCACAAGGGTCAATGTTAGAGCGCGTATTTTTTTTATATATAATAGTATATTATTAAACGAGCAATTAATGATAATTCGCGACCGTAGGCAAGTAAGTGAATAATGCCTATTAATTGCGAGTTGAATACTATTCTATGTCCACGACCATGTGCGAAAAATAATTTACATTGTAAATAAAACATCAATATCATCAGTTGGTACGCGTCGACGGTCATATAGCTACCTTGGTATTAGGTCATAGTCGGCGCGGCGCGCAATAATTTTACAGTTACGGTCATATGAATGAATAGTACCTAACTACATATTATTTTTATTATTTTTACTTGCTTTAATTAATACTTAATTTTTTTATTATAAATAATAATTTCATATATTACATTGTTACTCTCCTGAGTATATTTCAGCAGCTTAATATAAAAAAAAGAAATAAATTAGTAGTACGGTGAGTATCGAAGCTAATTACCCGTGGACGCCAGGTACCCAACCACGTCAGATGGTTCGCAACTATACTGGGTATCTAAATTACCCTCAGAATATTCTGTAATTTTGGTTAAAAAAAAGAACACAGTACCTAAACTAAACTCTCTCTCTCTCTCTCTCTCTCTCTGGGGCTAATGCAAGGCAGTTCTAGAGAACACAGAAAGAAGCCTAAATGGGCAGGAGTGGTACGAGAAAATATCGCTTATCTTAATAACGATTTATCGAATTCACCATCTGCTCTATGCGTTTTATTATCCACAACCACAAAAACACATACGACAGTGCTTACCCCTATATTCCCAGTCCGTGGAAAGAAAATAAGTACTTTGTTTAAAAATGGAAGCACTTAAAACTCGAAAATTAACTGCACCTAAAGGGACGCTGATAACAAAAGAAAATGGCGCCTCTCGATCTCCAGAAACGGAGCCCGAAATCATTAGTTTTGCCTTGCACGACTTATAATACACAGGTATATCAATCTCGCCTTTTGTGCGAGCCACGAGTCACAGAACAATAGAAAAGAAATAACAAAAGTAGCGTAGCTGGGTCTCAACTAATACCCGTCAAGAATTGTTATTAGTGTTATCAAGGGTCTATGGGTAAATCGTTAATGCCGCAAAGAAACCTGTAATCATATTTATACCTGAGTCCTAATCACGAATGATAGAGGGCGCGCCTGGTGACCTTTTCATACTATGGTAGAGCTACATTATTAATGCATTGGCTTGAAAAATACTCATAAATTATTAAATAAGGGTGAATCGCCGCTTCACTTAACCGCGCCTCGCCTAACGAGCCGCCATTGCAGTCCGTGCGAATATAAAAAAGAATAGTAACTTTTATTTTTTTTTTGTTATAATAATTAAATGCTAGAAACCTTTCGTACACGTAAAAAGTCGCCCCTGACTTTGATGTGTGCTGCAAAAGCGAAAGTCGTTTTTTAGATACAGCAGCGTTTTCACTAACAGGCATCACCCGTTTGCTATATAAATATTAATTTTGGCTCCACATATTTATGTTGGTTTATTTTCCCTGTAATATTAATAAAAATATTTAAATATTTTTTTAGATTTTAATTGTAAAAATATTTTATCAAAATCCTTAGCAAAATCTGTTCCGAAATCTATACAAAAGACAAAAGGTACTCTAAAAAACAATCCATCACACTTTTTTTTATCAAAATTAAAAATGTTTTTATATAAATATTTTATAATGTTTTATATATAATATAATATAAGAAGGTTAAAAGAGTACAATTTATAACGACATATACCACCAAACGGTTTAGCAGGGCAACTAATTCCTAATAACTAATATAATGTCTTATTTGGTTTTTTGTTCCATACGCCGATTGTTCTCTACGTTTCTAGCCCCCCCCCCTTCTCTTGATTTAATCCATTGGTTCCTTCCTACCGATAAAACGTAAATAATAGCCTTACCTCAAACCCTCAAATATAATAAAATATTGGCAGGCGAGGTTTCAATAATGCATGCATATCCGCCTCATGACACCTAGCATGTCTTTGTTAACTTTTGTATCGCATAATGTCTCTGTAAATGCTAATATATCGACTGTTGTACTTGCATTCTCCTATGGTATTTTAATTTGCCGTTAAATAGTTATATATTGCATACTGAGGTTTTATTTGTGTAATCAACATGGTTCTTTATGGTTTAATAATTAGTAAATACGAGGAACTAATTATATTATACGCCATACAGCTATTAAAATTGCTATAAACTCATAGTCAATAAAATTAAATAATGCTATTTTCTCAATGCTTGTATTTTTACCATCTTGTTCTGTAGTTGGGTTTACCTAGACGCAACCTAGAGCAATAGTAGCAAAAATATAGTGAAGCACAAATCAATAACAACTTAGCTTTGAAAAGTCGGGTTCAATGTGTATTGGTTGATGGTCAGATATCAAACTTGGTAGATAACGAAATAGGAGTACCGCAGGGTTCTAACCTGACGACACTCAAATTTACACTCGTTTTTCAAAACTTTATGCAATTATTGAGACTGCACTAAACAATAATATCTAATTATTAACAAAGATCAAATCCCTCTAAGTCGTCAGTTATGTATTTTGGTTAACTTCGTGAATGGGCTAGTGTAAATCTTAGTTTGTCATTCAGTAAATTATGAAATTAGTAAATTATGAAATTATACATTATTAGGTAAAATATTTGTGCGTCATCTGCTTAGGTATCATAGTAATATAATTATTAATTATGCAAAGATTTTACATATCATTGAAAAATGTATACTAAACAAGACATTTACTTAATAGCTCTTTAAAAAACTTCTTTAAACTCGAAGAATTAATTAAAAAAATAAGAATTCAAGCATAAAATTAATATATAACTTATGTCATTGAGAGATCATGTTAGTTATAAATTAACATAACTACAATTTCTTAATATAATCAGCAGGAGAACATTGCATCTGACAATCAATGTCCATAAGGCAATTAAAGGAAACTACTACATTAAGAATAAACTTAAGTAAAAAGCAAGAAACACATATCAACCTATCGTATGGAGCGCGGAAAGCCTTATAGTTTCGGAGCCAAAAAACTGCGGTATATCCAAATGGGACCTTCACCGTTTGAAAAAGCATATTTTGTTACATATAAAATCGAAATTGACGGCTCCCTCCATTGGTCGAGTCCAAATATATGGCAAAAAACTGAAATAAAAGGGATTTTTCTTTACTTTGTAGTTTTCTTCTAAATAAGGTAGAACAACTAAACTACTAAAACATGTTTTTTAGTTTTATTCCTCATTCGATTTCCTTTCTGTTGGTATCTATTTCATTTTAAAGAAATTTTATAAACTATATTAAAAAAAAACAGTGATATTTAAAAAAAGATAACAAAGTCAATATTTTTTTAACTCACCTTGCCATAACTTTCTTATGCAGAGCTATTTAAATATTTTTTTTCAAAAACTGCCCAATTTAATGGACCTCATTTTGTCTCGATTAGCGTGGTCTATTTTTAAAAATAAATTATAGTTTAAAAAAACTAAATAATGTTTTACTATTAAGATTTTGTAAAATAAATCAATTGTTATAAATACTTCATTGATATCATGAACCCCACACCTTTTTACAAAATCTTAATAGTTAAACATTATTTTTTTCCTTTTTAGTTCGCTTTCCCTTTAAATCGTGTTTTTTATTTTTTTTAAACTATAATTTTCTTCACTAAAAAATATGTTGATTCTTTCTGTTATGAGAAATATTAATTTTTGTACTGTGTGGGTCGAGATTTAACTTTCAGTAAATTCTGTATTGTGGCGAATGCGCAAATGTGAGACAATTTTTTTAATTATCCTAGTTTTTGATGATCCTGGTGAGGACATTAAGGAAAATTGTCAAATTATTGTATGGTCATCGGCCGTTGATGAGTGTGCAAAGTTTCAGTTTAATCTGACGTTTTGAAGTGGATGAAAATCTCGTTAAAAAAATCCGTTACATACATACATACATACACACATACATACATACATACATACATACATACATACCTACATACATACATACATACATACATACATACATACATACATGCATACATACCTACATACATACATACATACATACATGCATACATACATACATACATACAAGTACAGATCGTGAATAGTCTTCTAAACATTGTGTTTTGTTTTATTTATAATTGCTAAAATGTTTGTGCTTTTATTTGAAATAATTTTAATATTTGATAAAGGAGAGACAATTAATTTATTCTAACTGCATTTTAAAGACAATTTTAACATGGTTAATCAATATTTTTTTAGCTGTAGGTAAGTAATTTTATTGGTGATGGTAGAGATAAGATAAAGTTAAAAGTTTTTTGGCAAAATTTTGGTATATTTTTGCAATAAATAATATTTTTATTATCCCTGGTAGTGTGCAATGGTGGATATTAATATTTGACAGTGAGTTATTACAGTATTGTTAAATGGTTTGTTAATTGCGTATTAGTGCTCGGCTGCGCTTTTTAACTAAGTCAATAATGTTGCTTTTTATTATAGATAATTTGGCGGTTACGGGTTAGCACGTGTTTGTATTGACTGACCGCAAAGTTTCAAGTTTGAGACAAATCGATTCATAAATAGATAGGACAGTCCGCCATTTTGTTTTTATTAAGCTTGAGTCAAAAATTGAATTGAGTGAACTTAAACACCGGAAAGTTTCAAGTTTGAGGCAAATTAGTTTATAAATAGGGGTTCGAAATTTTGATTTTTTTCTCTGATAAAAAAAATATTAAATTGTATTGTCATAATATAATACAACAAGTGCTCTGAGTTTTGCCGACAATATTAATCATTCTGAATACGAGTTACTACTGTGACGAAAATAATTAGGAGCGCGAAGCTGGAGTAATTATTGTCCAAAACAGCAGCAATGAGTATTAGATAAATGACAAATATTGAAGCAAAACAGAGAGCACGAGTTGTATGCGAAGGACAGACAATTCAATGAAACAACAATGTTAATTTTGAAAGAAAATCAAATAGCATATAATAAAAAAATAACTGCCAAGTGTGATTCTGATAATTTATTTGACCTGATTTATTGGATCTGACAATTTAATTTATTGTAACCAATGAACCGATTTGATAACAACGATTTAAGTACCTACAATTCGCGAAGAAGTAGCAAATTCAACTTCAAGTAATACAAAATGATGCCGTAAGTAAATTGGGATCAGTTTGATTGTTCTTGTTGAAAAAAAATTCATAGTTTTTTGACGTTTATCTGACATAAATATTGTCGCTGTACTCTGTTGCCTCTGATTTCACGTAATTATTGTCAGTGTAATATGCTACATATGCTGCATAGGCTGAATAACATTGGTGAAAAACGATGAGTTGAATTGTCACCATAACACTTTACACCTACCAAATTTCAAGTCTAGGTCAATGGGAAGTAGTTGAAAAAGCTGTTGCAAGATTTGAAACAAATATAGTCAAGCTAGATAAAACCATTTAACCAGAATCATTTAACCAGTATATACCAGAAGAAAGGAAATTGATTGAGGAATAAAATTTAAAATACATTGTTCTACCTTATTTATAAGTGTTCAAAGTAAAAAAAAATATTTCCCATTTTTTGCCTATGACATCCTTTGTCTCGGCCAATGGAGAGAGGCGTCAATTTCCATTTTCAATGTAAAAAAACATGCTTTTCCAAATAGTGAAGGTCTCATTTGGTTATACCTCGGTCTTTTTTCTGTGTGTCCTAGACCGGGCTTTCCGCCCGGTTCATTCCTATTCATAACACCACACTATTTCAAAAATATTTTTCTACTATCATGCAAAAGTTAATACCGGACATGTGATTATTATTTAGTAACGGGGCTTCATGAACGTGTGTGAAAAAACAACTGCAATTTTACCAATGAGAGTTCCTAGATTTGTGAGAATATCCTAAAATCTAGATTACTTTATAACCGTTCAGATGGCTCATTTTGGTTACAGCGTATGAAGTCACTGTAATTTTGGTTAAAGTGCTTATGTGGTATACTAATAATGCGGACGATATGGCTTTCCATGATAAATACGCTATACGTTCCGAAATTGATTCATGTTTATGTAAATTTAAATTTGCTAACATCCATCTCAAACATAGGCAGACAGGCCGAAGAATAATAAGAGTTGACTAACCTTCAATGTAAACTTTGCAAATGCAAAGTAAACATGGCCCAAAATTCCCTGATAAATAATGCTAATACGTAAATATATCTCGGATATTGAATATTTTCACAATAGGCCGAAACCGAGCCGGCCACATTCGACTTGAGAACGCTTGGGTCCGGGGTCAGACTCCAGATGTTGCCGTGAGGACCATCAGATGATAATCATTGACAAGGGGTTTGGTTTGGTGGTATGTTATTAGAAATGCAGATTTTAGCTTTAGATTGGACTCCACAGTATCTCTCAGATAATAAATGATATTGTCTCCGCACATGCTACTTATATCTATACGGTGGTCCAAAAAAAATCAAAATTTTCAATTTCTTTTTAACTTTAATAGTGATGTATCGATTTTTAATTTCTCATTTACAATTAAAATGTATTTAAAACTATATATTATGTATATTAAAAATTAAATCGACAATCGTCCGAGAGAAAAAATTGTTGTAGGTACCATTGTGTTTATCAAAATTTCAAAAACTTTCAAAATATCCGTCCGTCCGTCTGTCCGAATTTTGTATACAATACAAACAAAAATATAGCAGAAAACAGAAATGTAACAATAAAAAGACTAGAAATATACATGAATTCAACTTGAATGACTGGAACCTAGGCTAGAAACTTTAATCTTCATCATTGCACCTTTTGTACATATAAAAGACTTCGTTGCTGCGCTTTTTGCTTGTGCTGCAAAATCACTTTTACACTGGATGCACTGAATCCAGTCCGGGCCGACATAGAAACGGTACCTACCTAATCACATTATTTGCAAATATCTTCTGTGTTTGTACTTCCCTCCGCAACTTGTAACCCAGCACAATAACCCAGCAGAACAACAATATCTGTATTTTTTTTATTCTTTCTTTGTGGTTGTTACTACAAGTTCTTTTTGCTTTTCCTGACTCTTGCTCCTCTTGTTGCTGCTTAGGCTGTTCAACGATGGAAATTGCGCATCCAGGGATAATTTTTTTCCCACGCTTTCTTTACATTCTCGCAAGAGCTCACCCAGCGCTAGTTGCATCACCATCCTCTTCACTTGGAATTACCTTAAGGACTTGGCTTGGATCGTAGGGAACCCTTCCATATTTTTTTAAAGCCAGCGCATGATGGTTATCTGTATAACCGGGAGAGAAGAATCCAAAACATTTCGCCACTGACTTCAGGGGTTTAAAGAAAGCAACATCCAAAGGTTGCAGAGGTGTGTTGAGTTCCCAGAAATTGTTTTAATTGTAAAATAAATATTGTGTTCTTTACACAGGCTTACCACATTAGATGTAAAGTGAGATGCAAGGCTATCACCTAATACAAGGTTTTATATCATGCTATATCCATAACAAAATGCTCAAGCAAATTAAGATTTGGTAGAAAAATCGTTATTTGGTTTCTGTGTTTGAGCTCAATTCAATAACTGCCCCCACATAAAACCATGAAAACTAGACAGCAAGAGTATTCTCATAGAAATATATGAAATAGTTGCTTAGCGAATGGATTATCCTCCAAAAATAAAAATATTTCGAAACGAAGGGCGGAAAATTTATTACATTGATGACACATGGGTCAATGGAAGACATACTATGAAGAGAGTCTGGCAGGATGGAAACGTGAAAAATGCACGGCAAGTGATTTAAGGCTGGACAACTGGTTTAAAAATGTCGTCTGGAAAATGATGTCTGAAAACTGTCGTGGTTATGGATGATGCCCCTTATCATAGCCGAAAATGTGAAGAAACCCCCCAGCAATCAAAGTGAATAATTCCAGAATGGTTAACAGCAAAGGGCATTCCTTACCAAGCAAATTACTTGAAGGCGGAATTATTGCAAGTTGCTAAGGTACATGTCCATAAATATCAGAAACTGGCAGTGGATGCGAACTCGCATTGACGCATGGAATCACATTGTTGAGATTATCTCCTTATCACTGCGAATTGAACCCCGTTGAATTGATATGGGTCCAAGTAAAAGGGTAAGTGGCGAGAGTGAATAGAACTTTTAAATTAGCTGACGTAGAAAGCTATCGTCGAGGAGCAATGGAAAAAGTCACAGCAGAAAAATAGCAGAAGTGTAATCACGTGATGAAAGAGGAACAGATAATGTGGGATGTGGACTTGGCGGTTGATCAAGCCATAGAACCCATTGTGATTAATATTGGAAATGGTTATAGCGACAGTGAACATGAGGTGGAAAGTGACTGAAAATAGTGATATTAGTGATTATATTATTCAATAGTGATATAGAAAATAGTGATATTAATTACCCGTTTTTAAGGTAAGTATTAAGGTATATGGTACTAAGGTGTTTTTATTTTTGTTGAGAATTTATTGCTTTATTTTTGAATATATATTTTATTTATTTTTCCGCTTGCAAGTTTTTTTAACGGCTATTTAGCTGTCTTGTACTGTATTTTGTTTTTTGTGGTAAATATGGCTACTGGCGAACCACCCACTAAAAATTGTATCGCGCTGAAAGCAATACTTCATGAGTGCTGTGGAACCTTACATTCAATATCAGCTGAGGTGTTTAAAATATGCATATAAAAACCTTCTACTTTCGACCCCTTAAAAAATGCCTACGTCAATGAGTATACGTAAGATTGCCAATAAGAATACGTAAGATTTGCCTGTCATTCAACTTTCCGTACTTCTTCGAAACATTGTAGAATGTGGAAGATTTAAATAAGTAGCAATTTATTTTCCTAAATTTCCAAATTTATTTACTCCTACGTTTTGTATGGTGCATTTTCCGTTTATGTAGTTGAAACCTCCAGTCTGTGAACTGCGAGTAAAATTTTTCGTACGTTTTTACTGATTTTACTGGTAATAAAGTCTTTGCAGCTTTGCCACAACTTCCAGGGGGGTTAAATTTTCAATTTCACTCACACACATGTTCACTTATTTTAATTGCAAGAAGCACACAGTTTGAGAATTTTCTAAGTAAACAGGAAGTATGACAAAGTATATCAAAATTTATATGTTCTAGAATTGTCATATGTTCAAGGTAATAGTTGATATTAACAGAATATTGTTGTATGTCGCGTTTCTATTGGTTATAAACGTGTTACGAATTAAAGTATGGGAGTAGAAAGAAATATATTAGTACCAGGGCATTCGCTAATGGTGATAAAGTAACGAAAAGAAGTGGTCCACGGATAGTGCCTTGTAGCACACAAGCAATAAATTCGTTAGACAAACCATGTATGACATTTAAATTGGGTTTGTAAGAATGTCTACAAAGCCAATCTCACAAGCTTGGGCCATCAACGGTCAGACCGTTAGACCTGAGCGCAAGTCTGCGTAGTCCAAAGGTCGAGGAATGTGTGCCTCCGATTGTCACACACGTACGAATATTCCAAGCTATTAATAGACCTAAACTACTTGCAACTTTTTCTTCCTCCACGCGCCGTAAAAGTTGAAGAAATCACTCGTGGTCCCAATTAGCCAATTCTTGCTTGGAAATCCCACCACGGCTGTGCATCTACTCCGCATTCGCATTCACTGCAAGTTAAAAATAACATCAATCACCTCTGATAGGACGGCCAGCTATTTTTAAATCGGCAATAATGTATTATAATACAGTCATGACGGATTCCTGTGTGGGCAGAATGGGTATTCTTTATTCGGCATCTTTCGTTGGTTTGGGCATACGTGTTTTTAATGGGAAATCTCTATAAACGGTTTAAAGGTCCTTATTATTACGCCTATTATTTAGTCCCTTAGTTTGTGAAAGAGAAACTGTTTTGAGGGAATTAGCCAGGTCTTTCTTACCTCAGACACTAAAGAAGTTTGAATTGCTGTATATTTGGGCTGATATTGTAATATAAACGTATATTGAATAGCAATTACTGCCTAGGCATACTAGAAATACTAACCACCTAGACCAGGTTTTAATAAATCTATTTTTTAAAACATTGCCTCTGAAAAACTTAAAAAAAAATTGAAGAAAATACACCAAAGTATAAAAACTCAAGTCAAAAAAATAACATTGTAAAGTTACATTCTGTATTCTACTATTTTTTTGATACGTAACCATAGAGATTTATAATTGTTATGCCGGTTTCGAAAAATGAATCATCGCGCTTTTATTATTGAAAATTTCTTTGAAAATAACGAGTCTATAATTGTTACTCAACGACAGTTTCGCACAAGATTTAGTTTGAATCCTCCGTGTAGAAACACAATTTTAAAACGGGTTGGTCAATTTAGAACCACAGTATCAGCTCTGAAGAAGAAACCTGATGGTAGGCCTATTTCAGTTATAGTCCAATGAAGATATCATTTTCCAAAAATAAATGTGCTGGCAAGCTGATTTTTTCGGGGTCGATGTAGGGGTGTCACCCGAGTATCCGACTAAAAAGTCACACTCCACACCCCTTGTAGAGTGTTGCAATAGGGGTGGTTTCTCATTTTTTTTAAATCTCCTTTTCCAACATGTAGATAATAATACTCTCTACAACATTGCCTTAAAAATTTTTTTGATGACTGATATTTGACGGTCCATCGCCCATACGAGTATATGGAAAAACATCCACCATATTTATTTATTATGGGTCAGGAAATATACAACCAAAAGGCTGGATAGCTAGTTTTTGCAGAGTTGATCGAGAAGTGTCTCCCGAGTTTCTAACTAAAAAATCGCAGTCCAACCCCTTCGGGGTTTAGCGCAATAGGGGTGGTCTCATTATTTTGGGGCTCCCCAAAACTTTCCCCTTCATCGACCTCTCTGACCCTCCAACGACCCTGAAAAAATCAGTTTGCCGGGAATTATTTGTGAGCACCCACCTATAGAGAAAATCTACTTTTACTCTAGTAGTAGAACTCCTGCAAATATTGAAGAAGTTCGAGTTGCATTTTTAAGAAATCTAAACTGATCTGCAAACAGACGAATCTCAAACATTAGCACTATCAAGAACTATAGTGTTTTCGTTTGATATACAAACTAGGGCAAAAAATTGTGCGGCATTTTACAAAGAAAACCCATACCATACCAATTACTACAGAAGCGGTAAATCACATCACTATCCAATACAAAAGGATATTTAGTGTAAAATTGTATACCGCCACAATTTCTTGTAAATAGAACTAGGGTCTCCAGTCCGCCGATTACCATATCGGTTCAACTCATATAAATCCCATTTCCCTTCTCGCTCACTTAGAAGACAAGCCGGCGATTTAATGGCTTTACTGCTCAGTGGCGTATCATCATGCACAACCAAGGTGAAGTGACTTCAAAAGATGTCTTATTATGTCATATTCATCTTATGTCATATTATGTCTTATTAGTAGCACTCTTCACAAAAAGTCACATCAGAAATTCTCATTAAGTATGCTCTTCTCATTAAATGTGAGATTTTTTCTGGTGCTTTTTACTCCTTAATGTGCCTAGTTCTTCCATTGCACTACTCTGTATAAAACCACTATAATCTATATACACTATATTCTATAAATACTATAACACTATAATAACACTATAAAATATTAGTTATTACCAATGATTTTACAAACACTAGACACAATTATTGTAAAAACACTCGAGCACGCCTTTTACACTTCACGTACATGTTCGATGTCGCGTTGTAAACACCTACCTAATACGGTCAAGGACACAATAACACAATAACTCATCGAACACCTACAACTGCCACTGAGACAATAACAAAAAATATCTGTTAATACAAGGCGCGAAATTAGATATGTCCCTATAGATGTCTTTCAGGCGATACCAACAGATGAAATGTTAATGAAAAAATAAAAACAAATACACTTGCAGTCGGATTCATTTGCAATTTGTTTTTGATATATTATAAATTAAATTGAGTTAACATTATTGTTTTTTTGTTTTATTTCCTATATTAGGATAGTTGCGCGCGCCACTGAGCACCAAATTCCATTAGTTTGCATATCAAACGAAAGCACTATAGCCTGAAGAGAATATCGCATAAAGATTTACGCTTAAAACCATATAAAGTTCAACTTATGCTGGATCTAAAAGACACTGATTTTGCAGCGAGACTTGCTTTTTCTAACAAGCTTTTAAAGCTTTTAGAAAACAATGTTGATTTGTCCGAAAATTTATTTATGTCTGACGAAGCATATTTTTATGTGTGGAACATCCCAAAGAAATCCACCAAACTCCTTTTCATAGTCAAAAAGTTACTGTTTAGGATAAAAATTAAGAAAATGCCACGGTAACTTCAGAACGTTATGTGAACACATGTTGAAAACATTTTTTCAAAAAGTTACGGTGTGGTGTTTTCCTGAAAACATGTGGTTTCAGCCCAACGGCGCCGGCGCCACTTACATACTGCCCGCACATCCATGAATGTCCTGCGTCAAATGTTTCCAGGACCAGAAGGTCATCATCTTTTAGACTCAATTCTTAAAAATTACGTTAGTTATTATTATTATTATGTAAGTGTTCCTTAATAAATTTCTTGAATTCTATATTTTGATAAAAATCGTTTTATACTTTGGCACAACCTGTATTTTTTGCAAAAAATAATTTTTAGAGTTTTTCTATCAAACAATTTCAAGAACTTACATATAAGTTTTTCAGAGACAGTTATTAGACTCCAAAATGTGTCACTACGTTATAGGTCACCCTTTATTTATCAAATTACCTCTATAGAAAAGCATGGTCCTATTTTTTCAATAAATTGCAAAATATAATACTTAGTTTTACTCAACAGGACTACGCTATTTTCTTCTGATTGCTATCGTGCATCCACGTAGAACTAGAATAACGTCTCTCGTAATCAGGTCATATTTCTTCCATCGGCATCGCCCGGATTACGTAAAATAAACAAATCTCATAAATCAAACATAAAATTGATACGTTATCATGTTACTGCCTAGGAATATCTCCTATAGCTAACCTTTAACATTAGTTTATCAAATTATATTTGTTTTTTTATATCCCTCCGATATCGAATACACGCAAATATACAAGGGTTATCTGCCAGTCTAATAATATTATGTCTATATTCTTTATAATATATTCCAAATTTAGACACGATAAATACTGGAACCGAATAACATGGTAATCTATCAAATTGTTTACCGTTCCTGCTTACTAGGATGTGGCATGTAGCAACAGTAGAAAATTGAATTATAATCCTTTGTTTCGTGGCATATTACCCAGAGGCGTGCGAAGCGAAGGGCTACATTTTGGGACGAAACCGAAAGGTTTCCACATAGCGTAGCCATTTTTTTTATAATAGTATTTCATACCCGGCTAGTATACTAGAAGTTTCAAAACGTAAAGTTGTGCTGCGGCCGCCATCTTGGAAAATGTTGGCCAAAATCCAAAATTCCAAAAGTCAAAATTTTTATTCAATACTTCGGTATTTTTGAGATTTTCAACTTTTTTGGCAAATTTGATATCTAACGCTTCCTGCTAAACGGAATATATGTCAGAACATTATTGCAACAATATTTTTTGGTACCACTTAACTTAACACAGATCTGTATAAGTTGACATTTAAATTTGATTGTTGTTTTGTTACTCGTTGAAGGTACCCCAGATTATTCTGTTTCAACAAAAACATCTACGCCTTTGCCAAATTTGCTTCCGGTATCTTCCGGCTTTTGGGGGGAAGCCAACTAACGGTGAACTTCAGCGATTAGTGCTAGTAGAACATATCAAGGTTGCCCGTCTGCAGACGGAGTACTTTCATGCCACTGAAGGTTTGAGCCCGAATGAAGTAAATAATATTTACTATAGAAGCTTCTCTGGACCAGGTGTATAATTTCTGAAACAAATCCCTCAATTTTAATTTGCTTTAAAATTTATGAATCCGTTGCTACCGTTTATGAATCCCAACAAAAGTGAAATATTTATCTTTAGAGCAACACCTTTTTTTCTCCTTCATTTTATACTCCTTCAATATTTTCCATCATTTTTTATGAATAGAAAGTGAAGGAAATGCTTCGATTTCTGTAGTGTAAATAAAAACAAATAATCTCTTATAAATACGGCCTATTGTCTTTGGTTTCGTATGTATTCTTAGGTTTAGTATCTTCATTAACAGCTTCTATAATTAGAACGTCTACACTTAAAGCTTCACTAAATCCTTTAGTCTTAGATTCGACAGTATCATCGACTTCATCGACATTTTCCTTCGTATCATATTCAACAGCTTCAGTAACATTCAGTTTTATTGTTCGTATTTCCTCACCTCTGTACCAGTTTTAGTATTTCAATTAAAAAATCTCTTAAAAAATTTGAATATTTATTGCGCAAGTCTTAAATGGGATGTTCCACTCTCGCGAGAGATTGGACCTTTTTGGATCTTTAATCCAAATAACCTTTGAGAATTCGTACCCATTCGTATCGTATTTATAATTTATTTCTCTTCTATTCACTGTATTTCAGTTTATATATTTTATATGTCTAAATAAACTCACTGCTGGCCAATAGGAATATTATGTTTCTATCGTGCTCAAAAAAGGAATATACGAGGTGTAAACTACAAAAAAATCAAAATTTCATTCTTAACGAGAATTTAGGAAAACCAAAATGCAAAAACCAAGATATAATACCAGGGTAGCATATGGTCCAATTCGAAAAAAGCAATTTGGCCGTTTCTTGATATCTCACATATTTTCGAATATATGGGGGTTTTATTAAAATCAGATTTTTTTTTGAAAATTCTCTTACTGTTTAAAAACAAAGTAAGTAATGGATTTTTTTCTTATTTTCAAGTAAGCTTACATGTCTCTAACTGTCTTAGTAGCTAGAATTGTCCTTTCTTATACAGGGTACTTGGGAAAACATTTAATAAGCATGTGCCACAAAAAGTCTGTAAATTTTAGATAAGCTGTGTGCAAAATCCTGTATAATTAAAATCAACGATAATTTTAAGATTTTAAATCTGTGGAGGGAAACCTTAGACAAATATCTTTAAGTAAGACCGAACGTTCTCTATCAGATTTAGATCGTGAGATTCTGTAGGCCATTTCATCATATGCACGTGGTTATAGAGAAATGATGAAAAAAATCGGGCAATTTAAAAATCTATCATAGAATTTAAAAAATTGTGTAAAAAATCAGGGAATTCTGCATCTCGACATTGAAAACTGTAAAGTACTATTTTCAACTTTACGATGCATATTGTTATACTTTGGTAATATAATAATATTCTACACTTTTAGTGTTATACACATGTATTCTATATGCTTGCTATATATAAGAAAAATCATATTTATATTTACCATTTATTCTATGCTTGTATATTTTGCTTATTGAGGTTCGTGAACACATAACATAACCCCCATGTTATATCCTCTATTTCGAATTCGAGCAAGCTTTGAAGATTCCCGGCACGGGCGCCACCTTATGCTTGAAGTTGAATGTGTTAAAAAAAAGGATAGGCAACATAATCAACAATATTACCAACATAACCCCTAAACCATCGTCTTCGCACTTGAATGCCTCATTTTCTTAGCATCTTAATTTAGTTACGAGGTCTCTGGTCCACACTCCACACACGTAATAAATATAATTCCGGCTTGAACCTAAATAAAAAATATCATAAACGCGAACATAGAACTTCTGGATGTGGTATACGAAAAATAGATAAAACTATAATTCATCGTAGACGCCAGCAAATCCACATTTTCGAATTGTGCGAGATTTGGCAGCGTGCATAAGAGTCGCGCGGTGTGGGTGGACGACAAAAATTTAAGAGCGCGTTTCAGCCTCGGCTCCTTTTAGTGGGTGTGGAATTTATATTCAATTATAACATCCAAAATAAAACCTGCTGGCTTACTTTTAGATATGTATGTCCTACGGTTACGCAGTGACAATAAATTTTCCTGCTAACACATGGGCCGCCAGATATTTGGGTTAGAGAAAATATGTGCTGTCGTTAAAAGACAACGTAAATCTGTCATATAGGAAGCTCACCGGTGTAGAATATGTACCTATTAATTGGCTCAATTCGCTCAACACCAAGTAGAAATTTCTAACACTGGAAAGAGCGTATTTTAGTATTATTATTTACCTATTATTGTTGTTTCATAGTATTGTAAAAAAATATCGTGCAATGTTCTATTCAATCGCGTCCTCCAAAAGTAGAAATCGAGTTTACCCAAACCGTGCAGATTCCTATATTCCAAATGAGACTTTATGTTTCCAGAAGGATGGGCTATACCTCCTTATCGCCAAATTGTAGGAACTTATCAGAATGACAGAATGAATTAGTTCAGTTGAAATCAGCATGATGTAATGATCCAAAGAATTCCTGGTCGTACGTGAAGAATAAAAAATCAAATACCAGAATACCTAACATTGTGCATTGGCATAATTTGACTTTTGACATTCCTGTGGTAAATGCTTTTGCACAGTTCTTTAGTTCCGTTTATCCAGAAAGAGTTGATCGTGTTAACAATGACAATTTATTTAACAAATTCTATCCTTGCGTGACCTTCTCTAGCTTTACAGAAATTCAGTTAGTGAATTCAATCAAAAATTTACTTAATAAACTCACTGCAGGTCATGACCTTATTCATAGTTTTATTATTAGGGACTGTGCCAGGATTTTTGCTATTCCTACTAAAAATATTCATCCCCATCCTAAGAGACAGCATATTTCCTGATTGCTGGAGGTTAGCAAGGGTGTGTCCTATATTAAAATGTAATATATCTGCTGACGTCAATAACTACAAACCCATTTCAATTTTATGCCATTTTTCAAAGGTATTTGAAATGTCTGTGTATCAGCAAATTTACTGGCAAATTAAACTCTTCATCTCAGCTTTGCAGCACTGGTTTATAATAGAGAAAAGGTCAACAATGTCTAACTTAGTAATTATGAAGCAATTCATCGCAGATCATATGGATAAACGAAACCGATGTTATATACAGACTTTTGCAGGGCCTTTGATAAGGTTGATCATGGCATATTACATATTTTGATATACATGGTATATTTTTTGCCCGGTATATTTGGATCTTCTTGTTTTAAGTATTCTGCAACAATTTTCGGAACACCACTGATGGTATGGCATCCAACGTGTTGAGCGTAACATCTGCCGTTCCGATATGCAACAAGTAGTCTTGTGCTGTTCATATTTTTAAGTCGTAGAGCTGCATCATTTACGATAAGGTGTGCTGGGCTCAAATATACATCCTTCATTGGGTAAGTTTTTCTTAATCAGTTTTTCTATCTCTAAAAAACACAAGAAAACGCTCATTGTCTACCACATCGTCTAAATTTAAACGTATTAAATCATTTCTTTTGGTAGTAGATATTGTTCATTTAGAGCTTTACATAAAAATTTGGTTACTTGTTCTGCTCTCAAAACTCTGGACTTTTTCGGTATATATATCATACAGCTTGACGCTTCAAGAAAGCAATATTCTAAAAGCAATTTTGGATATTTGTTGATGTTAGCATTTCCTTTTATGGTCAAATAACTCGTTGATATTCGACTCCATAACGTGGAAGATTTCATGGACGTAGCTTTTTCGACAACGCGAAGTAGAAGAATATCGTCACTTACAGTTTCGATTTTGTTCAGATATCGCTATTCGGTAAACAGTTGATATTCGTGTACATATCTTGACTTGGATTTTACTGGTAATAAATTCGCGTTCGCTTATGCCACTTGCTCACTTATGCCACTTCGTCGCCCCAGAACCAGACTATTCCATGTCCATTTTTTAAAATTTTACAGGAGACGATTTTCAAAGATATCATAATAGTAAATGTATTGTGGTATAATTTTATTTGTGTTGGTAACTATATGCTATGTACTTTTAAACAAATGCAGTTTGCAATAAATAGTGACAACGAATTTTGAGAAAAAAAAATATGCAAAAAAGTATATTTGGACATAGAATAATTTGGACTAATAATTGCGTTAGTAATTTCTTATGCAATGTATTCCATCCATATCTGTATTAAAGAAAATTAATAAAAACAATGCAAGTTCAGTGGTATAATGTTTATAATAATAAAAAACAACTTAAACTTATTAGAATTATTGAAAAATAGTTGAATATTTTATTTCAAATAACAAACTAAAATAAACATTTTGACATCAAACTCAGAACGTCTAAAAATCTTTAATGATACATTTCCAGAATTGTAAATCCACTGCTGAAAAATGATTCGCTAAGGATCTGATATGTGAAATTTTGTCTTGCGAAAGAGGTGAGGGGGAGGCTGAACCATGGGATCTTGAATCTCCTGCAGAAACGCCTTGGAAACATTTTGCCTGTCACTACCTTTTAAGAATGCCACTCGGTGCAAATCCACTTCGCTAAACTTCAGTTTATATTTTAAGATGTTCAAGTTATTTTCATAAGAAAGCTGGACAACATCTTTATATGGGACTTTTGAGAGAGTCATACTCCTTGCTAAAATTTTAAAATCCAAAAAATTTTGTTTTTGCATTTGAATTAGTGTATAAGGCTTCTTAGATCTTCTTTTCATTCTTAATAGCTTTAAAAATGGCGAGTGGACTATGCAATTCCAGTTTGTTCAAATGCCGGTCCAAAACACTATGCATGGCATCAACTTCTTGGACACAGCTGTGGCCAGGCACTTGAAATTTCTGCGTAATAGATTTCACTGTCGGGTGTTCTTTAAGAAAATACAATAAAGTTGCAGACATGTGAGAATTTTTATTTTGTGGCACACATGAATCTGACCACAAAATTATTGTTTTAAGGTTAGGCCTTTCTTCCAAAAGTTTTTTAAGTAACAGATACAATGCACTCGCAATGTCTATACCTTTTCTTCCGCCAAGTAATTCATGCCATAATCCACGATATCCTTTCTTTTGTGCTACATCACATGCTGTTAAATTGTACACAGCAAATTTCTTTTTGTAATACGCTTTAGAAATTTCTGTCTGAGGGCAAGTTAACACGCTCTGCATATCGAAGCAAATGAGGGCTGAAGATTCATCTTCTTTACAGGTATTCACATCTTTTAACTTCTCCTCTCGGGCCGACAGCTTGGCTTCTATGTGCATCCTGTATTTTTCCTCTAGCTGATCACTAACTAAAGCATTTTCTTGCTTTTTTGAATCGTACTCAGAACATTTGTCACACAGATCTTTTTTTGGTTTATGGAAGCCAATATTATATTCTTCATTAAAAATATGGGAATACAACCATTTTTTTTCTGGAATCAAGTTGTTCTCTCTACAGTACTGTACATACAGATCATACATTTTACTTAAAGATAATGTTCTTTCCAAATATTTCCTTGAGGAACTACTCCTGCAATAATGAGCAGGAACGCAGGGAAACATGTCTATATGATCTCTTATTGTTTGTCTCTTCTTATCCTTAATTCGTAAGCTAGTTTTTGAGCCCCTATGATCTTTATTCGGCGTTGTTGTAATACCTGCACGTTTATGAGTATAGAAATAGGATATTCTGATTTGGCTTATAGCCAAAACGCCTAAATAAATAGCCTTACACACGCGTATTTTTTTATCGTTTTTTATAAAATAATATTTAAACGAATACGTTTTTGTTTTTTTGCGCTCTTCATGTCGATTTCTTTTCCTATCTACTAAACATCTTTCAGTTGTTTTGTCATAAAAAAAATTTTTTCGCTGTCAGTATTGTTCCAAAATTCTTTGTGAATTAACGATACATCGTCTTCACTAAAATGGTCCAGGCATTTGAAACGACAATTTACACAGTTTCTTTTAGGATTTTTTTTGGGAACAATGCCACCTTTGCAGCTCTTATATTCCTGACCTGATTGACGCAGTCTTTTTCTTATATTTTTTTTCCATTTCCTAGAATCTCGTTTCCGTTTCCTTGTATTTTTATCATCAGACACTCTAGTAGTGCTGAAAATTAATATACGTTTTAATATTATGTACCTAACATTAAAAGTATTAAAAATACCTGGCCGCCTGAATATCTAAATTTGCCGGACTATTGGAATGATTCAAATTTACTGGACTAATTGTATCACGTCCATCTACGGGGGCATTTATGCTTCTTTGATTTTGATCGACATGTTCATTCTCCTTATCTAAGTTTATTTCAATATTTCTACATTCCAAATCGGATAAACTTTCATCAGTATCGTATCGACTAAAACGATTAAAATAGAAAACTTACCCTAACCTCAAAAGAAAAGTAAAGTAATAACTTACGGAGTTTCCCTTCCACGTATTGACGGCTGATATTCTGACCCAGAGTCTTGGTACGGCTCAGAAAGTTCTTCGTCACTCATATTAAACTATATTTCCGCAAAAGCAAAAATCAGCACTTAATTACAATCAAAACAAACAAGCACTAAACATCACTGCACAATAATAATAGTTTGGAGCCAACTTATTCTATGTCCACACGTGACGCGATTTCATTCATTCTTATTGGGCGAGGTCAGATAGTATATTTTGGTCCGGATTTTAATCAAGTTGAATGGACATAGAATAAAACGAACACGGCGTATCGCGATAAATATATGGGATAGACTCACTTGGAATATATTGGCATAAAGAGCTTTAAACATAGGCTATTTTGGAATTAAAACCTTAATATTAAAAAAAAAATGGACATGGAATAGTCTGGTTCTGGGGCGACGACTTGCTCACGCTTATGCCAGTTGCTGAGTACATTTTATCGGTATAAATTTAATTAACAGAAAATAAACAATGTTGATAATACAGTGTTTGACATGTATTATACGTTTCCATGGTTACACTCAAATTATTTCAAATGTGGTTTGTTTTAAATTAGTCTATATTAGACAAGATGGACAAAACGTCAAAAATATTACAGAAATGTATCTATATTCATATATTTACGAATTAAAATACAAAATAGGTGCATGTTAAATATTAGAGAGCATATAGATTTGCTTAAATTTAGTTTTCTTTGCTGTATATTTCTATTTGAATGCCATGTACTGATATATTCGATATTTTTATTCAGCGCCCGGAAAAAAATCGGAGACAAACTTTTTTCGTGCGCTGTTTCCGGTCGCTAACACGAAAAAGCCATCTTACATTATTACTTATACAGATGAAAATAAGGTGCTTTCAAAGAAATATAATACGTACAAATATTATATCTCCATTATAGGAACCATGCTTTTGGTGCGCACTGTATATAAAAAGTGTACTCGTTAGATAATTTTTGTAGTGTAATAGAGCTGTTCTGTTTTTATTCACGGGAAACATCCATGTGTGGTATCTGCACCGGATACAGACACATATTTTACAAGATATCAGACAGCATGTGGTTGCTTTTTGTGCGATAGCGACCCATGGCTGAACAATGTTAGAACGTAATCACTTATCAGGAAAAATGTACGCTTAAACGGCGCGGCGGTTAATTTTCACGAGGCCAAACGTTCCCAACAAAAACGAGACTTATATTAACACCATAGAAAAACGTTAAACAAAGAAGAAAAATAAGATGTAGACGCGTGTAATACAATGAACGTTCATATGTACATTATATATTATATAATGACAAGCATCAAAACGCCTGAATACCAATCACCATTATAAGTCAAATATGCTCCTTCGATTATTGTCTTGTACCTTCAAACAAAAAGCAGAATGCTTCGGTAAAGCATCAATATTTTGGTACATTGTCGCGTGTCCAATTCTGATGCAGTTACATTTCTTACCTATTTGGTAGTTTCCGGTTATAGAATTTTCAAACATACTGGTTGCAGGTCTATCCAAGTTTAGACTGTGGGCCAAACGGGTCCCATGAGCGGTAAGCGGTTAAGCCGCTATTATAAAAGATGCTTTTAGAAGGACGAGCGGAATAACCAAGGTAGAGAAAATAATCTGCACATAACTGACAGAAGGATACACAAATGAGAGTACAAAAGGCCTGGGAGAAAATTCGGTGACGATATTGACCAGAAATGGAAGTTATTGTAGAAGTTAAGTGGAAATTATAACATGTAAAGGATCAGAGTATGAGAATTATACACATAAGGTGTAATTTCCATTTATGACAATACCAAAGAAGGCGGTGGGAGTGAGCGGAGAAATTAAGAGAAGTTCTAAGAGAAGAGATGAAAATCCGTCTATGAAGTCCAGAATATAGCTTGAAGGTAAACGAAAAATAACAGACACAGTCAAAAATGGCAGACAGAAGCCAAGTAACCGAGAAATAGAACGAAATAGCAGAAGAACATATCATTTATAGACCAAAAGGCGGTATTCGACGGGATATATGAAAGATTAATGGAAGAAAGAGAAACTAAAAGCAGTCTAACTGCCTTAATAAGATTCAATTTCTTATCTGATCTCTCAAAGTGGGAGTTTCTATGGTGTTGGACACATTCTAATTACATAGGAAAGGATATGAAATGCAGTGAAATACAGGGATAACGTTGATCATGGTCTTATACGTGACACGCTGGGTCTGAGACCCACAGTTTCAGGTGAAGATGGCAGTAAATATTATATTAAAAGAGACCATGTTTGGAAAAAGGGAGACCATGTCTGGAAAGACCAATTAGGTAACGACGGGCTTCATGAAAGACCAATTAGGTACATAACGACGGGCTTCAGGAAGCTGATAAGGAAAAATCCCCTCTTTCTTATCAGCCAAGAAGATCCTTCGGTATTAGATCATAAGTATTCTTAAAATTAAAAACTATATTTTAAAGCATTGTTCATTAGTGACATTCTATCAAATTCGGTTATTGTTGGTTAAGGAGAGGATTTTTTTCATACTTTGATATTTACTTCGTTGAAATTAAATTAATTTGTCTGTAGTGCGTTCACAACACACGGTGGCAAAATTAAGGGAGATTAAAAATTAAAGAGTTCTTATGCTTGTAAATATAATGATTGTAACTGAAAGATAATAATAATAATAATAGAAAAGTGTGTTATCGCGTGTTAAAGCCTTAACGATATTCCTTATTTTGAGGACGCCCATGCGATTTGCACAGGTACATTATTCGGTCCGTGACATTGTGAGTTGGACCCACTCCTTGAATAGTTGCCCGACCCCGGTCTCACTACATAAATACACGGTATCTGTTGCAAATTGATTGTAAATGGCACGGGATCGGATTTTCCTTTTAATGTTCTTGCCGTGCCGTGTCTCCAATGCACTCTTCTAATCGCCGTTGACCATTGCTCGTCTGTTATTGCAAGCTGCAAACCGGATAGCTATGCATTTAAATACCACCACGAGAGAAATCAGGAGGAGATTTTCTTGTTACATCAGGGAATGTTCATTAAAGGTTTATATATATATATATATATATATATATATATATATATATATATATATATATATATATATATATATATATATATATATATATATATACATATATATATATATATATATATATATATATATATATATATATATATATATATATATATATATATATATATATATATATATATATATATGTTATGCCCAAATTTCTAACATTTACTTAAATTTAACTATATTAACTACTACTTTTCTCGGAGAGAAATCTAAAACGTGGCTACCGTATTTAAGTGCCTTTGTCAACTCTTCTCAACTCAAGTCTATCCATATAAAAGAAAAAACACTTCCTTGGTTACATTGTCTTTCGTACTGGATAGGGCTGGAACCTTTGATGTAACTGTAACACTCGGAGTAGTTTCACAAACACCAAAACACTTTCACTTCGTTCGACGCGCGTTTCGCCAATCAAGTTGGCATCATCCGGAGACGAAACTGAACTTGTCTTTCGTAATAATAATAGCTACTTGCCAACCAATCATGTAATGTCATTATTTATGAATTTTATATTTTCACTACAGTTTATTATTTAAAACATTTCACGTATTAAATTTTTATCTTTTCACCGTTGTGTACACTTCATTTTTGCTATGGACACAGTTCCATTTTAGCGGGGACTGTGACCGACGACTATCCCACTTTGTTCCGAGATTATAATCTCGCATACCGTTTTCAGAGATGCTTCAGTGTACATTTATTTTTAATGAGATATAGTTTTTCTTTTTAATTTTCTGTCGATTTTTAATTTACTTAATTTATCAACGTGTAGCTGGTTAAATCATGTGGTATGATGATTATTTTTAGAGCGACTTTCAATGAACTTAAATGGCCGACAGTTGTTAATGAGAACGTTATATCCATGGCTAGCTATTAAGAAAATGTTAAAATTTCCTCTGAACTCTATTGAAACTCTTAATAACCCAAAAAATATTGCAGATAGATGTATAGGGAATGCTAACACAGAATTCGATGTGAACTTTATCTTCGCTTCAGAATATGAGTTCAAAATATCGAGTTTTTTTTGTCTGAAGATGCAGTAAAAGAAAATTAAATTTTGGACAAAAATTTCTAAAACTACTAAATACTACTAAATGTCCCTCTAACTAAAATAACGTTAAAAATTCAAAAATGCAAAAACTATACCCTTTATTAAGAAAATGTATATCAATATCTGGTATTTCCACAAGTGCTGGCGCCGCCGCCGCGCCGTGGGCTTGAAAATATTTTTAGAATGTAGTAAGTACTCATGTTTCTCACGATATGTATGTAAAAATTTCTTTAATAATATAGGAGTTAAAAACCACCGTGGCCTTAATAACTCACCCTGTATATATAAAACTGATTTGTCTTTCATCAAGTTTTTTTAAGTAAAATTGATCCTTTTATCCCTAATAATCAACAGGCCGAACCGATGGCACCCAACAGGATTGGCCATTGGCCTAAACAGTTGATTTTCGAATGATCCCACGGGTTTTTCATTCGATATATTTCAGAACAAAAAACCGAAAACCGTATTTTATTTTTAATTTATGGGTGACTAACCGCTGCACCCTACATATAGACTTCCACCCCTCGAATTTATTTCCACAGCCACTTGTTCGATCACTGACACATGTTCTAGCTTAAACCAAGCTATTATTCATACAATAATTTACTACAAACACGTGTGAAAACTGTGAAAGCAATACCGGTACACATTTATTTCAATAATATGATAGAAGTATCAGGGGAGTGGGTTTTTTTTCAGGGGCTGATACTATTCATATTGTATGTTTCTAGACATTTATTATTCAGGTGTTACGTAGTTTATTTTAAAACATAAGAGTAAATAAGTAAATGGTTTTTGTAACGTTTATTAAAAAAATGCTATATAAAATGGTCTAATAACATTTTCTATTATTATTATTTAATATAATTGCAAATTGCAACCTACCGGCAAAGCAAAATTTATGAACGATGCAAAACATTCCCAAACTTCTGTCACTATAACTATATACTCAAACAATATATCTTGTCAAATGCACTGGAATTATCGGCCCTCATAATATTTCTTGGATAGCTGCTTCGATAAAAAACTTCCTTGTTGAAAAATCAACCCTTGTTTTTGCTCCTACTTTATAAAACAATATGTTCAGTACAAAGAATGTTCAGTATATTGAAAACAATACTAGTAGTAATTAAATTAAATGTACCACGACATTCTACTAACTCAAACTGATGAAAGGTTCAAACCTTTTCTGTTATGATTCCGATAGTAAAAAACAGCGCTTTTAAAAGGCTTGGCAATAGCTTAGCGCATGAGCTAACGATTTGCTCGGGTTCTTGGTAGTAGTTGTCTAAGGTGACTCAGCTCACATCTTAGTTATTGATCAAACATGATTCATATTTGATTTTATAAGTACTATCTTCATGTTATATTTTTGATGAGTCTAGATTTTAAATATTGTTGACAAAAGATGAAAATTATGTTTCCAGAGGATAGATACTCACTACGACCCAAAATAAAAGAATGCATAGAAAAAGCAAAAAAATATTTTTTAAATAACTACCCTTTTTCTCTGATCAACAAAATTTTCAAAAACAGATTTCATTTAAACATTCTTGCGGCTTTTGGTTTCCACACGAAAATCGTACGGTTTTTATCAATAGAATATCATCAAACTAATCGAAGATGATGACAATTAATTGATAAATATTATATGATGTGATATTCACATATTTTGTCGAAAATTAATAGAAATATATTGACTATTACTCATGCCCAATGGCATGA
>CAXKVY010009858.1:0-29326 GCA_964058915.1 Tetropium fuscum
GTGTTAATTTGCCTCGCCTATATATAGTAAAGTGACATTTCTATGTGGTGAGGTTATTATGTATTTAGTAAACTAGTGTTAGTAAAAGAGTGCAGTGAAATAGTAGCAAAATGCAAAAAAAAACATAATTCGTTTATAGAAATTTTAATAATTTTTTTAATAATTTTATTAATAAACAACATTATTTGTTTTCTTTTTTTTTTATAAATGTTTACTAATAAATGCAGTTTGTTAAATTTGTTTGTTAAATTTGTTTGTTAAATTAATTCAAAGGCTGCAATGGAAATATCGCTCATAAACATAAATTTGGTAATAATATTGTTAAGATACAAGTGCGATAGAATACATAAACTTAACAAAATATATTACCATGTATAAACATTATACCGTGTAAAAACACTATTTTATGGTAATTTTTTAAGCATATATATTTTAATATAAAATACAATAAAATATGTTTTCCTCTTTTAATTTAAATATACGGATATAACTATATATATATATATATGGATTTCTAATTGCTGAATTCGATGGTTCGATGAGGTCAGATTTGTTTTCATGTATAATACAACAAGCTCTGGGTTTTCCTGACAATATTTGTCATTCTGAATACGAGATGCTGCTGTTTTTGGAAAATAATCATTTTCCAAAAACAGCAGCAACAAATATGAATGAATGACAAATATTGAAACAAAACTGAGATCGCGATTTTGAAAGAAAATCAAATAGTATATAAATATAATTAAATGCCATTGTGCTGATATTTGACGTTTATCTGACATAATTTCATTTCTTGTAGTGTGCTTCGTGTAATTTCCAAAATGAACCGGTTTGGTAACAACGATTTAAGGACCTATATTCGCGAAGAAGTAGCAAATTCAACTTCAAGTAATACAAAAAGATACCATCAGTCAAAATGAGACCAGTTTGATTGTTCTTTAAAAATAAAATTCAGTGTTTTTTTGACGTTTATCTGACATAAATATTGTCGCTCGAATAATCTGCTGCCTTTCATTTGACGTAAATATTGCCCTATGTAATATAACAAGTGCTCTGAGTTTTGCCGACAATATTTGTCATTCTGAATACGAATTGCTGCTGGGATGAAAATAATTACGAGGGCAAAGCGCGAGTAATTATTTTCCAAAAACAGCAGAACCGAGTAATTAATGAATGACAAATATTGTCGGCAAAACCCAGAGCACTTGTTGTAATCGGGTATTCGAGGACAATTTAATGAAACAAGAATATTCATTTTGTATCAGAAAATCAAAGATATATACCTAATTAAAGGCCAGTGCGCTAATAATTTATTTGACGCTTGTCTGACAATTTATAAATTTTTTGTATTACCCCTTGTGTAATTTCTAAAATGAACCAGTTTTGTAACAACGATTTAAATACTTACAATTTACAATTCGCAAAGAAGTAGCAAAATCAACTTCATGTAATACAAAAAGATGACAAAATAAAATTCAGTTTTTTTGACGTTTATTTGACCTAAATATTGTCGCTGGAATAATCTGTTAATATGCTATTGTAATATGTAATTGCATAGGCTAAATTACATTGGTGAAAAACGTTGAGTTGAAATGCCAATAAAATAATTGGAAAATTTGTATTTTCTTCCTATGCAGTGAGTCTTACAATTCAGAATTCGGCCTTTTCCCACCACATTTACTTATACTAATCCCTCGCCAAATAAATCAGGATACAACGATAAAAAAAGTGCTCTATTTGTTTTTGGAACAAAATTATAGAAAATTAAGTGAGTCATATACGAACCTGAGCAACCGCTCATAGAAAGAGGTGCGTATAATCAACTGGAACATGTGGAAATCTCTTATCGTTTTCCAAACAATAAAATAAAAGAAATATCTAAATAAAAAAATGAAAATCTCGAGAACGAAAATATTACGATAAATACACTTACCAATATTTTACACCATTTGAGATAGAGTAAAATATGGAGTCATTATTAATTTGCTTTTAGTCCAAAGAATTTATGGATATTTCTGACATATATGGCAAAATATGCTATTAATGTCCTGGTTGCAAGACCTTGGGGTACACCAGTGTAATTCTTAAATTAAACGCGAAATGATTTTCCTAGCTGATTGTTAATTTTTATTAACCTCTCGCCAATGACACTGAGAAGAGGATCGTTCGACTAGTGGCATCGTAACGTATTTTCTAGCCCCATGCCCCCTAGCAGGCCATTTCACATATGACCGCACCCGAATAGAAAAACAAGCCCGGCGATCTCATTGAAAAAACGTGCTACTCGCGCCCCTTTCTAGCAGGCCGCGCACCCGACTTATTTTAACTCAACATGACCACATAGAATCTCTTTTATCGAGGCACGGGATCGCAGAGGAGGAAATTGACGTGCGTTGGAAAACCTTCGGTATAGCTTTTGCGAATATCCGATATCACTTTTGGGATCTTGTCTGTCAAAAGCAGGGCCCGGCTGACTCGATGACATGTGGCTTTAACAATACCGCGCGGTCTACATATATTTACATTAATTTCATTACTCTAATTGGTGTCCGGAGTTTTAAAAACCCAATCTGGTGCATTATGGTAGTATTGTGTTTGTGCAGCATTGCCTCGTTTAATCTGCCGCACAGGCCGTTTGAAATTAGGCAAATAGTAGACGAATGCGCGCAAATGCGTGAAGCTCAAGCATAAACCTAAATTGCAAATAGACCAATTATTTCACTACATATGAAATACAAATAATGAAGTACTTACCAGTATATAATTTATATTGTGTGGAATTTTTGTTTTAAATACTAAATTTTTTACAATAATTGTTAACACGTTGGGCGCCATGTTGTAATAAAGTACGTGGATTTTGGCACGTGGTTTTGCTTGAAGACACGTGGATCTTTAAAAATAGTACTTTTGGACGTTCTTGGCAAGATTACAGTGCAAATTGTGAAAAAGAAAGTTGATGAGGCAAACTACATTTAATTTTAGAAGTTGCATGCAACTCTTGGAACTGCAACATGATACATAAACATGAACATCTGCAACATGATACATTTATGTAAGCATGTGCAAAACATATACCTATAGTAGTATCTTATTTCTAAGATTTCAGCTGTTCTATATTCTCATTGTTTAATGACATAAGAAACTAAATTTCATAAATATCTAGAACAATATACAACGTATTGTCTGTAACAGAGATATATGAGAATGAAAAAATGGCGCATCGTCAAAGGATGCGGCTACGCTTTGACGAGATCAAAGTCGGCTCGCGCCGCACATCAAAGCCATCGGGTTTCTCTTTGACGATGCGGCATTTTTTCATTCTCATATATGTCTGTTACAAACAATACAACACATATTATTATTATTATTATGTAGTGATAACAATACCTTGCCAATCCAATATAAGTAATTACCTTGCCTAGAACTGGAAAAAATATACCATAACGGCCTCACGTAAATCCAATCCAATCCTCACGTTAATAAAAATGTAGCTTTAAATTTTCTGACGAAATATAACAAACCTGAAATCATTGCGTTGATTCATCCCCAGCTGAGGTTACAATTCCAGGGTATAATAAGGCAAATTCGAAAATGAACCAGAAAGACATTCATTGTAAAACCAATTTACCAACATCAAATTGTTCAATTTACTAAACCACCGTGGTTACTGTGTCGGCGGAACGAGTTCGGCTTCTGCGGCACACCCGTGGGACAATGCCTCCTTGATGATAATCACCGCTTTAGAGGAATTTTAAATCGCATATTTCCTGCTCCAATGGATCTCTCCCATTCTGACTGTGTTTCTGTTTCAGGTGTCGTCCATAAATCGAGTCCTTAGAAACTTGGCCTCTCAGAAGGAGCAGCAGGCTTCCGCCCAGAACGAGTCAGTTTATGATAAACTACGGATGTTTAACGGGCAAACGCCTGGCTGGGCTTGGTACCCCGGCACCCCCACCGCACCCCACCTTGGCCTGCCGCCCGCCCCCACCGCCCTCACTAGTCAAATTTCCCGGGACGACATACAAAAAAGAGGTAAGAAATTTTTAGTAATGAGAAGCGACATACACCAGATACTTGTTATTTATTAATTTACTTGCTCATCTTATACGTAGCCGAAACGGAAACTTTTCGAATACGAATGATATCTACGTTAAAGCGTACAATTTGGTCGGTTTATACAGACTGCTCGAGTTTTTCATTTGTTTATAATCACTGCCGCTGCATATGATTGCAATTAACGGAGTTGGTACGAATACCACAGCCAACTAAATTACAGGGAACTGTATTGAACTACATTCGGGTATTAGTAAATAGAGACTTTTCCAGTGGCGTGGTTTTCTGGAAAATGTGAAATTCAGTAGACTCATATTCGTAAAATAGGTATTTTTTTTAATACATGGGAGTGTATAAAAGACGCCGGTCTCTCTTACTGTGTTTGATTCTGCCTTATGTCACAGTTAAAAGAGTATTATATTCTTTTGACTGTGCTTATGTTCTATTATTCGAGAGAACAATGTCTACTACGTCAACCACATAGTAAAAGTGATTAGTTTGCAGATATTTTGGATTATTCGCAGCATTTTTAATTGTACAGAATAAATGTTATGTATGAAATAAGTGTTACGCCGCTGTTTGATAAATTACCTATAGTCATGAACGCTTGCATTAACGACTGCTCTTCATTTAAATGCAATGCATTTGAAAATAGCTGTAAACATAATCAACTCTATGTATACGGGAAAATTTGAAAATTATTTATGAATGGGACAAATGGCTATTACACAATGGATATTAATTTGTTTCTACGTGTACCTATATACTGATTTAAAGCAATAATTGTAATATTAAATATTCCTAATATCTGAGTAATATTACGTAGAAAGTGAGGATTTCATAATATGCTTGTCAATACACACTCAAGACAGCGGCAATATTACTGTAAGAAGTATTAATGAGTTAGTATGAGAATTAATTATATTAGTCCCTTATCTGGTCTATTACTTATGGAGGTATTTCTTAGCGCCTCGTAGAAAGTAGGGTGTGATTTTATAGGATCGGGCTTCTACTGCATTTTATAACATATGGTAGGTACGTTATCTGTGTATGCCTCGATTCGTGATAAGGCCTCGGTACTACTGTTTTGTGATCGTACTCGACGTCGCACTCTTTTAGAGTATGTTGTACTATCTTTCAAACGCATATTACCTGAAGTATCTCGCACCGCAGACAATAGCCAAAAGCTCTTCTTCAATAGTAGAATAATTTTGTCAGAAGGGCTGAAAAAATCCTTAAAAATAAATAAGATATATTATTACTAGCATATTCAAAGAATTTTCTGAGATTTAATATAATTTACGTACACATAATATTATTATGAGCGAGTCACTTATTAAATTTCGGTTAGATAAACATTATTATTTCCCGGAAGATTTAATTAATTGACATAATTAAAACTCGTGTCTGTCAGTGTGCAATTTCGCGTCTGGTTTGCAATCTACAAGATACCAACGCATGTGTGTACATGTATGCTGCGGATGTGGAGTATTCAGAATCTAGCAATCGGCACCAGCAGTTTCAGTATATTTCCCACCCTGTTGTGCGCGTCCCTATTTACTTCCGCTTCTGTAAACTCCACCCCATTTCATATCCACCCTCGCTATTTCATTCTCCTTGTTTTATTTCATCTTCTGATCCTATTCCCTTTACCCCCTCCTGCCCCGTCTTCCGCGCCCGCCCCCGCTGTTTATGTTTTCTGCCAACGAATCTCTATTTGAGAATTTACATAATTTTAGATTTTAGCAATTTTTCCGACGATCGTCGAATAAACGAATTATGCTCCTCTCTCTGCGGTTATCGGAATTGGATAATTTAATTCTTCCTACCGGGCGGCGCTGCGGGGAGGCGCTCCGCCGCCGGTTTTTAACCTCCACCTCCTTCAATAAATGAATTTCATGATTTATAAACTAATACAAAAATTTAAGCTATTTCAGACTTTGCTATTTTCAAATCCGAACATTCATTAAACCCTGAACATAACATTCAATATTTTTCTTACTTACAAACCAAATGGAACTTTTGATATCCTTCTGATGAATGAAAATTGTTAGTTTTAATTAATTAGGGGTAGGTACCTAATAGGATAGTGGTCAAGTATTTTGGAGTAGAAGAAATCCAGACTAACTAAACATTGTTTTTCATTTTCACGTATTGGTTGGTTCATTAGAAACATCATTGTCAGTAAATTATTGTCTAACTAATGTCTGAAATTTCATTGGCACCTCGATACTCGATAGCAAATCTCCTATTGGCACCTGTTGTAACCAGTGCAGATAAATCCTACAACAATAGCCGATTTATCATCTGCGACAGATCGTTCTTTGTGGCGTCGACTTAATCTGCTGAATTGAAATTAACCTATGAATATTTGATGCTTTTCTGTTTACCTATATTAATGCCGATATTTTCACCATTTTATATTGTACTTATTATTATTATCATTAGGGTAAATATTCCAAATTTTTACACTATTAGAGATTTCTACGAATTTTCTCCTGAACCCATACACAAATGGAAATTTTGTTATCTACATAATATATAATCCCGTCCAATGTCCCAAGTCCCCAATGAAAAGATATAGGACCCTTTAATCTTGTCCGAGGGATAAGTGTAGGTAAATGTGGTGAGGAAAAGGAAAATTTTGACAAGTCATCTTCTATACGCTTCCGTAGTGACTATAGTGGCGCCCCGTAGTGGCAGTGGCGCGGTACTAGTTAGTTGGTACACAAACGATCTCGTGTTGCTTGTTTCGAAAAACTGCTTAGTAAAAGTAAAAAATTGTTGGGAAATATACGGCAAATCATGAGTAAATGTAAATAAGGAAACTTCAGACGTGCTTGTTGTGTATAGGGATGCAGAAGTCGTTGAGAATACGAACTCGGAATTGACCTTTTACTGCTTTCCAAATCGTGCGTATGAAGCGGAAAGGAAAAATCAAGTGGTGTTCGTCCTACAATTTTTTCTTTACAAAGTTGTTGTGCCAATTGGTTGAAATTTGTAACTCTGCTTGAAATTAGGTGCGCTTTTTCACTGCAAGTGATCATCTTTCTTCGTTCTGGTACTACGTAGAAACATTTGACTGCGTAATGGAATTGAATACGATATCCATCTACTTATCTTCATTGATTTCGATTTCTTCATATTTTCTTAAATACTCTCTTGGAAAAGATATTTTTGTAAATTTGCAAATAATGTTTCGGGTAAACGGACATTTATAAGCGTACGTATTCATAACGTTTTAAAGTTTGAGTCCTATAAAAAAATTTTCTATGAAGCAATGCCTATACATATCTCTGACCCAAAAAGTTATAGGCAAAAAAGCAAAATTTTGCAAAAAATGTTGGCATTTTTTTATTTTGTGAACGTCTTTCTATATGACATAATCAATAGCCTAGAAATTAACCATTGGTTTAAGGTACCGCACAGAGGTCATTTTATTTTTTTTATGAATTAATAATTAAAAAAAACAAATAAAATATTTCTCAAATAAATGATTTCATGCTATAATATTAAAAAAACATTCTAACGAATAATATTTTTGAAGATACTCATTTTTTTCTTATTCTAGTTAGCCATGAAAATAGCTCAAATATTATAAACAATTAATGGCAACTTAGCATTGAATTTTTTGACATCCGTTGTGTGTTTTTAAGTTACGTTGCTTTTTTCTACTTAGAGTCTTTTAAATTCAGATTTTTTTGTCTTAGAGAACAAGGTAAGGGCTTTAGTATTTGATATTAAGTTATGTTAAAAATTGGCACATGTGTAAAGAATATAATGAAATATAAATACATCAATTTTTAACATTCTTTTAAATTATATTAACTTTCAAAAGCTGCATATTGTAATTTTAAAAAAATATTTGTTATAAAACTATTTTTTATACTTACATTGGTACTTACCTTCCTGTTAATTATACATTTAAGTGCCAAGAAGTGCCAGGGTCTTTTAAAAAAATTTTTTAGGGACTTGTCAATAGTTAAGAACGACTTGTTTGGGTAAAATTAAATATTATATTACCTAGTTACTGTTGCGTTTTTGTTTTGTAGATACATTTTAATGCATTAAAATATTATTAATAAATTGAGATACTTATATTTACTAACTTAAAAAAAATAAAACACCCTGTTTTGCAAATTTATTTAAAAAAAATGGAAAACATTCATTTGGACCTAATATTTTTTATTTACTTGGGGCTAAAAGAGGTCTTTATTACTAAAAATAACACTGTCAAATTTCAAAGAATCGGGAAAATAACCTTTGAAATATTAATAAAAACCAGCGATAAAAAAAAATGGCAATTAATTGAAAACCAGACATTTTATGACACTTGTTTATATAAACTTTTTTACCTACAATTGGTCTAGGAATACGCCCTTAAATTTAGTTCAAACCTTTATGATTTGAAACAAAAAAAATTGAAGACGTTTCCTAACGTCACAGGGTTTTGAAAAGTGTCACTTTACATGTCAAAATTCGAAAAAGGTAATTACACAACTTAGCATAGTTAAAACCTACAATTTTTACATTTGTATTTATTACTACCTAATTTATCATAAATTACCTCTGTGATACCGCCCCAAATACTCTCGGAGTAGTATTATTAGCAAAGCATTTGACCTAAAGTTTCTAACACGTATCATAGCTGTGAACTGCAATAAACTCGCGTCAAAGTAGGAAGGCAATCGGTCATAAAGCAATAAGCAATACCGTCTTATTATCTCCGATAATTTATGATCATCTTTGCCTTGGAGACGCAAAAGTTGTCAAAATACAATTCAATTTTGATGGAGTTTAAACGGAGAAATAGCCGTTTTAAGTTTCAATATTTCATAAGCTCCAAAGTAAAATATTATAATATTATAAATTTAATAACTTAATTTAATAATTTAATTTAAATTTAATAATTTAATTTAATAAAAACATGAGTGTGTGCTTATGACCACACGATAGAAATGAAAACTTATAATTTTCGAATTTTAAAATATATACTGTAGCCGTCGACTTCAAAAATGCTAGAACATACCTGAGTACGAAAAATTATCGCTATTGGCTATCTCAGCAAGCGTCAATCTTGTGATTTTAAACACACACTATTTCTTATATTGATGAATACCGGCTAATACATACACAGCAAATTCTGTCACATTTACATATGTTAATACGTTAATTTATATGTGTTTACATATGTACCTACACACATGTATAATATTAAATTACGTTCAATTAAAAATAATGATTTATTCTTAGTGTTTTAAAACACAGTAAAATTTTAAAACATATACTGTAACCGTCTGCCTGTACACCGCACCCGTGTTAATACACGTTGACCGTACACATCCGTGACACAGATGCTTCAGGCAACCGGCGCTAGATGCCGCTCCACTGTATGTCGCTCCAAAATACCTACTTATACCTATGTAGCAAGTACTGCGACGGCAGTCGATTCGATTCAATCTAATTCAATTCAATTCGATACAGAGCGGAAAACAATTGGACGGTAACCCGACCAGACGGAACCTCCTGATATATTGTCCTGGACAATAGGCCTATGGAAGCTAAAATATGCTGTAAATACTTTAGATGCAAATTTATCTCTCTCGCTTAGCCAACAAGTGGACTGATTGTTACATAGACGGACGTAACGGCTCAGTCTCATTCAATACCCACAAACTATCTCTACTGTCTCGCTCTGCCAACTGATCCTCTCTCACTTAGTCGACTCGAACCGACTTTACCCGAAGGAGCGTTACATATCCGAGCCTGACGCGTGACGGCCCAGTTTCATTCAAGACCCACAAAAATAAAAGTGCTGAGCGCGCATAAAGAAGTTTTCACTTCAAATACTCGTTCTAACAAACTTTTTTTGAAAAATAGAAAAATATAAAAAAATTGCAATTTGTCTCTTCTCTTCCATTATTATAGCCTAACTCGTCTTTTAACTTTATTGTCCTTCTGCACAGGACGATTCTTTAATCAAATTCTGCTTGTAACAGCGAAACCCCACAGGAGTCACATTTATGGATATACTCGTATTTCAGCGCCGAGAAATGTACTAATAAATTACTTAAATTTGTTTTTAATATTTCATACGATTGCTAAGAAAGTGGTACAATATAAAAAAATTATACATTTACATTACTTATTATTAATATTCGAAAGCATAATAATCGGCGTCATCTAATTATCATTAAGGTAATGTTAAACCCTGACCTCTAAGGCTTATTAGGAGATAGCTGGCTAACGAGCGCGTTTTGTTTCAGCTGATGTCATGCACGAAAACACCTCTGATGGAAATTCAGAGCACAACTCTTCCGGCGATGAAGATTCCCAGCTGAGATTGAGACTGAAAAGAAAACTGCAAAGGAACAGGACTTCTTTCACAAACGAGCAGATCGATAGCCTGGAAAAAGGTATGTACCCCCAACACGCAAACTTCATACCATCATGCCTTTGATATAAAATAGTGCGATTTTTAGTTGGTTGGTGACACACTTTTTCTTTTCAGAGTTCGAGCGTACACATTATCCCGACGTGTTCGCGAGAGAGCGGCTAGCAGAGAAAATTGGATTGCCTGAGGCACGTATCCAGGTAATTTTTTACAAAATCTGTAGAAAATTGTATCGAAAAAATTTACCAAGTCCAATAACATCCAAGTGCCCGTCACGGGCGTCACGCGAGAATTGATAACTATTCTGGAGTCCGTTTCCGATGGTAGAATTTTCACTTCCAATCCAGTTTTGGCGGTGATCAATACCGTGAACCAGCCAAGCCTGAAAACATGCGTCAACACGGTATAGGCCCGTTTCAGTAGGTAGTGAAACGCCAATATAGCGGGGCTCCTTCACGTTCGACAAATATTATTTACATGCAATGATAAATATTATGGTACAAAAGATCACCCCTGTTAAACTCCAGTACTTAAACGTCAGGCTGGAGGCGGGCGAATTAACGAGATTGTTTGCTGCTGCGGAGGTGGTCGTATATATTTTCAACTTGACATTTTCCTTTTGTCAATAAGCATCTGATAAAAATCAGTTGTAAGACGATTCCAAGCAATTTTAATACATGGATATTTCTGGGCTTCATCCAAAACCGAATACCTGAAAATATCAATTATTTTAATATGCTAAGACCACAAATAAAAACATTCCATGAGTAGTCCGGCGCATTAGAACCTAAATTGATAAGAATTATGTACCAGAGGTTAAAAGCGATTTCTCTTTTCCGTCGTGTCAGTAAGGACCTAAGGACCATATTCAGAATGGGATCCTATCGGATAAGTCACTTCTAACTTCTGTACAGGGGGGGGGGTCACTTCTAACTTCTGTACACTGAAGGGGGATGAAATGTCAAAGGACGGGTGACGCAAGGTAGAACTTCGTGCGGTTTTACTCTGATTATGAAAAAGTTAAACATATTTATATATTTTCCGCAGGACTGAGAAAGATCATTCGTCCGAGATGCCCACGACATTTTTTAGGCAGCTGTCTCAAAAAATAAAATAATTTTTTTAAAAATTGTTTCGTATAAATTGGAGAAACTTCATAAAGATACTGGAGAAACTTATTTTCAAGGTTCAACAACGAAAAAATGAAAACGTCACTATATAGTTATATTAAGCCGTGCCATTTCTGTCAGTAAATAACATACTCTGTAATTCTTAAAAGAAGTCGCTCACGTCACTAATTTATTCTTAATCGATAACATACGCCGTTCAAGCGTTATTTGTTAAAAAATAATAAAACGAGAGAGACAGCACAACGAAGTCAGTGTGGATAAAAAGTCTGGAACACACGAAATATCTCCCGAAATAGTGTACTTTTGTAAAAATGCCCAGACATGTCCATTTTTATTTTTAATTTAGCATCTTTTGAAAGAGCTAAATAATTTGTTCGTGGCGTACCTGAGCTGGTAACATATTTATATATTTTTAAATGACTACCCCCATTTTTTAAAATTTAGTTTGAAAGAGCACCTTGAAATTGCATTGAATAGAAATTGCATTGATCTCGAATATTTTTTGCCGCCCCCGCATTCTACTTCCCGTCAGGTTGGTTCAGATATGAATCTTACTCAAATAATATTTTTCCTCTACGATGAATAGATCGACGTAACTCTATATATAGAGTAGCCTCCTCGCTCTCCAAACCTTGCCTCACCTGATTTTTTCTTATAGGGTTACTTAAAAAGAAAATATTATATATATACTAACAGACCAGAGAACATAAATGAATTAAAAGAACGAATTCTGCAAGAAATACTAAATATTGGACTAGAAGTAATCAATAACGTTCAAAATAAATTCGTCTTGCGTCTAGCTCAGTGTCAAACAGGAAATGGACAACAATTTGAACAAGTTCTGTGCAAATATCTATGTTTTATTTAATTATAATTTGCAATTATAATACGTTTTTTTATATTTCGAAATTTTGATTGCATTTATCTCGATTTTTTTCATGCGACTTAATAATTTTTTTATGCTACAGAAAAGGGTGCTCTTTCAAACTAAAGATTAAAAAATGGGGGTAGCCATTAAAAAAAATATAATTATTTTGCCAGCTCAGCGTTTAGCCACTGAGCAAATTAACTAGCTATTTAAAAAAATGGCAAATTAAAATCCCACAAAATACAGGGTGGTACTCTCAGTAAGTACTTATCGCATAACTTTGGGAAAAAAATAGTAAATCGGCCAAGGGAAATCGCTGGAAATTATTTTCAAGTTCGAAAAATGACGTGAAGAGGTAGTTTAAATATCGCCATTGTAATCACTGCAAAATTTGCATTTTTTTGACAGCGTATTTTACTCTAACTTATAAAATAAAGTGGTGGGGAAAGGTAACTCTTGCTTTTCTTAAAATAATGATAACTCTGGTGTGGTTAAAGGAATTAAACAAATTGGGGCTCCTTTAAGAGATATTCTATTATTTAATGATATGCAATATAAACTTTGTCATAATAGATTTTTCCGTGCTAGCTAGAGGGCGCTGTTTGACATTGTTAACATCTCTTTTTATATCTCATACTTAAATAGAGTACAAAATTTCCAAAAAATCAGCACAATCCGAAACTTTCTATCTTCTCTCTAACGGGAGATATTAAGAAAACAATTTGCATATCTTATTTTTCAGTATGGTAGAACAGTTTTGTGCAATAACAAAAATGGGAATGGTTCCTATTGGCCATTAGAAGAAGTATAATCCTGTTATATTACATGGATAGCTAAAAAAGAATATTCCTTCGGGGATGCTGAGAGAATATTGGCATATAAACTTGTGCTATGCGGGTTTACAATAAATAGCCGCTGTACATGCTATTATTTATTGTAAACCCCACTTCTAAAATAAAATTTCTGTCTAAACAGCCAGTTATATAAAAAAAATGACAAATAATTTTATGACAAACATTTTTTATTTGAAATATTTTTTATAATATTCATATTATATTAGTTTCCGAGATAAGTGTGAAAAATGGGTTTTCGGCCGACATTTTCATGGCGACATGGCGGCCGTAGCATAACTTAATTTTCGGGGACTTTTAGTACCTTAGTCGAGTGGCAAAATACTATAATCTCAAATAACAAATCTCTTGCATGTAAGAGTTTCTTAAACTGATTGTGAAATTTTGGGCTAAAATGACTACACTAATAGGTTTTTAATCAATCCTTCGAAATAATAATAATAAATTAATCAATTAACGACACAGTATACCAGGAGGAATGAAGTTATGGAATATTTTGTTTTCTAACTCCTTCTAGATTTGTTAATTTGTCCAGCAGAAACTGTTAACATTTTTAGACAAAATATCAAGCAAATACAACTCTTTTTGCTACCCTTTTGAAAGTCAACACAATTTTAATTTTCTAACAGTATGAGCAACGAAATTCGTAATAAGAACAGCATTCACGACTTGGTCAAGATATTTAATAGATTACTATCAATGCATTTTAATCAGTCTTCTCGATGTTTCTCCTTTGTTCTAATTATTTTTGACTTTACCTGTTACATCCACTTCTGTCGACATAGCGAAAGTACAACTGCTAAAATAAAAAATGGCAAAATAGCGGAAAAATAAAGTGAAAGGTTTGTAATGTTAATGTCTTCTACTATTAAGGGTGTTTCCTGAACACTTTCTCTTGCAGGAAGTTCACTATTTGGTGAGTGACGTTGCTACACCTATTGGTTGAAGTTTTTCAAATTAATATCCTTAATCTGTTCCTGGATTTCGTGAAATTCCTTTATGAAAAATCAATGAAATACAAGTAATCGTAGTATTTCGTGGTATATTGTGGATTACAGCTCAACTGTTTTACTACAAAGACGTAAAATGTCGAGCTATGGGTTATATATATATATAATTGAAATGGTTTGCAAAACTGGAGTCTTACTGTGGAGAACTGTATTTGTGGCAGATCCTAGCCGCTGCCCCTTGCAAAATTATTTGTCGATAAATGAAAACACATTTTCGTAAAATAGCGGGGTCAGATCGTCGCAGAAAGATTAAAGACGTCGAAATGCGGGTCCCATTACACGAAATCAAAAGACGCTCGCTACAAAAGTATACTGTAATCATTTCATCTCCAAAACGTTGGTGTTTATATACTCATAGAGGCCCTTTCGCAGCCTTTCACTAAATGAGAACGTTGCTTGTAATTTAGGTAAAGTAGTATGTGTACGGCAGCGAGCATTTTCAGTACGAGCCGCCATTCATTCTCCTTTACTTATACAAATTGCAACATTTCTAAAGGGCGGTTTTATCGAAACTACTCCGCCCGCTCGGCAGAGAAATACTTCACCATTAACATAAACAGGGTTTTAATTATACAATCTTATAAAGATGGAGGAAAATGCCTTTTAAAAGTGTAGCCTATTCAACAGAATCAAACATATTTTAACGTAGTTTTTCTCACGTATGTAATAAAGGCGCAAAAAAATATTGACATTCTAACATAAGTAGAGCGCTAGACACGTAGGTACAGTGCATATCTTGAATACAAGAAATCGTATATTCGATAAAGAGAACAGAGCATCAGTATTATATAATTTGTGTTTGCGCATTCGTTCGTATCGAGAGTGGTTTTGCTCTGTTTTGTTATGGTACAACTCCCCAATCCCCAATTAAGTGCACAAATAATTGTAGTCATATGAAAAATAACAAGTGTTAGGTGTGTATGGGAAATAACTTCTTGCCCTTCTTTTATAAGCGCAAAGCACCTGAAACGTAACAAAAGACGAGCTTAATGGTGGATTGATTTAATTAGGCAAATGAAACAGTGTGTACTGCCGTTTTGAAAAGGAACGTATACCACAGAAAAGGCAATTAGCTGGTGCGTTCGGTATTCTTCCATTGCGTTAGAACGAAACAACGGACAAGACGTCAAGACGGTGACCAGTGGCGGGTATAAATTAAATAAATAAATTAATACAATTTTATTAGGCATAATAGTATATTATATACCACGGGACTGAAGTAGCACTTTTAATCCCCAGGGGTATATGGCCCGACCGTCGAGAGGGCCATAATTTACCTGGGGGATTAAAAGTACTTCAGTCGCAAGAAATGTATGATATTTTTCGTACTTCCGAAATTGAAACGTACATAATATAAAAAAAATTAGGTCACATAAAAATAATCGAGATAAATGCAATCGAAATTTCGAAATATAAAAAAACGTATTTATTAATGTAAATTATAAAATTAAATAAAATAGAGATATTTGCTACGAAGTTGTTCAAATTGCTGTCCATTTACTGTTTGGCAGTGAGCTAGACGCAAAACGAATTTATTTTGAACGTTATTGATTACTTTTAATCCAATATTTAGTCCAGTATTTCTTGCCGAATTCGTTCATTTAAATCATCTACGTTCTCTGGTCTGTTAGTATACTCTTTGCTTTATAAGTAACCCTATGAGGAAAAATCAAATCAGGTCTGTAGAGCGAGGAGGCCACTCTATAGCCGATTTCACTCTTATAAATTCATTTTAACTCAAGAACTCTCACAGGATGACTTCGACGCAAAGATATGCGCTGCAATAATAATAATGACATGTTTGTAAAAAATATGGTCTTCTCAGATGAGGAGGTTTTTTTTCTGAATGGAAGTGTTTATAGACAAAACTACAGATATTGGGCTACAGAAAATCCACGATGGATGCAGGAAGCTCATACACAATATCCCAGGAAAGTTAACGTTTGGGCATAGTGGGAAACATAACTTTAGGACCATATGTTACTGATGAGAACTTAAACGGTGAAAGGTATCCTCAACGATGGATAAGTCGACGTGGCTCTATATAGTGGCCTCCTCGCTCTCCACACCTTAAGCCACTTGATTTTTTGTAGAGTTACTTAAAAAGCAAAGTATATACTAACAGGCCAGAAAACATAGACGATTTGAAAGAACGAATTCGGCAAGAAATACTAAATATTGGATTAGAAATAATCAATAACGTCCAAAATTAATTCGTTTTGCCAAATGGTGAAAAGTGAATAGACAACAATTTGAACACCTTCTCAGTTAATATATCTATTTTATTTAATTTTATAATTTCAATTAATAAATACGGTTTTTTATATTTTGAAATTTCGATTGCATTTATCTCGAATTTTTATTTATGCAACCTAATATTTTTTTAAGCCATGGTATTCAGAAAAAGGTGCTCTTTGAAACTAAATATTAAAAAAATATATAATTATTTTGCCAGCTCAGCGTTACGCCACTGAACAAATTATCTAGCTCTTTTAAAAGATGGCAAATTAAAAATAATAATCGACCCATCTGATAATTTTTGGAAAAGTACACTATTTCGTGAGATATTTCATGTGTTCCAGACTTTTTGTCCACGCTATATATCTTCACTCGTTTTCGTCGCAATTTCGTTTATTTACCGTTGAGCGTTATGAATGAATCCTTCCTAGCAATAGTAATATATCTTCGGAGAATTACGACCAACCCACGCAATATTGGCCTTGTCACCACCCTCGTTATATGAATAAAAGAAATTGCCGTTTGTATATTATATCATCTTTATGAAAGGGACGAGAGGAAGTTATCATTTTTCATGTGGTAGTGACAAATGACTATGAAAGTTCTCTAGATTGATATTAAATTATTAAGGGATGCCGAGATATCGCTGGCCTCCTCGCAAGTTATTTGTAGCTTTTATACTGAAATAATGTGTTTTTGCCAGGTCTGGTTCAGCAACAGAAGAGCAAAGTGGAGGAGAGAGGAGAAGCTCCGAAACCAGCGGAGATCGGTGGATCACGTGGGGGCCGTCAGTCCCCCAACTTCGGCGGGCCGGCTCCCCATCAATTCCGGCTTCAACTCCATGTACTCCTCCATTCCGCAACCCATCGCGACCATGGCTGACACATACAGGTACGTCAACAGCTAAATTCGTGGCTTTATTTTATTTAGTTGCTGTAGTTATAAATATAATCCACGAAGTTTGTCCAGTGATCTATAAATTGGTGTAGCTACACGTACCTTTCAGCACCGCACACAATCTGTGAAGTCCCAAAGATTCCGGTGTATGCATAACTTTTGACAGCGGAAAAACGGCCCGAAAAATTAATTTCGTCCGAAGAAACTGATTCGAGAAGCATCACTGTGGTTCAAAATTTGAGCTGCAGCACGTGAGTCTTGACGTTTCGTGAAAGGTTTCAAAGCTGCAGGTTTCCCTTTTTTAAAAACAGCAGATGTCGTGTCACATCTAGTGAAAGCGTATAAAGATTATCCCTGATCATATTTCGTATTTATAGATACTCCGAGAAGAGTAGAGCTATCGCTGGACTTTTCCTTTGCCTGGATGGAGAAAGATCTCTTCATAAATCGGAGCGCGGCCAACCAAAATTACCCAAAGGTCTACATCTTCCTCAACAACATCTGTTTTATTTGTGCATGAACATTCCAAAGCTGTTTAACGACAAAATTGTTGGCTTCAAACTTGACAGACTTGTAATAATTGTAACTTGTAACCAAATATCGTAAACGTTAAAATAGAAAAGGGTACTTACCGCCTGCAACCTTACGTATTTTATATTTTCCTTAAAATAAGTATGCTCAGTATACATAATTGATTTCCGAAAGACGCCTCACGCCTTGTGTCTCATTGGATTCCGAAGGATGCCTCTTGATTTGTTTTGCACCGCCGGCGCCATACAGGACGCACCACGCACCGGCATGGCGTCCAACCACAAAACGATATCATTTTTTCCGTGAAAATTACTAGATCTATCTATAAACTTTACATTGCCTTTTTTGTAGAGAATTTTCCGTTATTTCTTCATTATACGTACACTTCATAGTCATAGGATCGATGGTAACGAAGATATTGACAAAAAAACATGGTAAATTCTTGGGTCGTTTTTCCGCTGTCAAAAGTTATGCGTACACAGGAATTTTTGGGACTTTTCATACAGATTGTTTGGATTGCTGAATACGTATACACGAATTTATAGCTTACTATAAATTTTTCCGAAGATTATCCCATTTTACGCCTTAAGTTCATGTAGTTAGTCAACAAGTGCCATTTTGGTGAATGTCTCTTAGCCTTTACCGAAAATTAATGATTTAGGGCTCGTTCCATTCGGAATGACATCCAGACACTGTTTGAAAAATTTGAAGTGGGCCAGGTAAAAATTACAAAAGAAACAATTTAGTAAAAAAAAGGGACGGGGGCGGGTTCGTTTTTCGCAAATATCTAAAAAACTATTGCAGAAATCGGACATAAAAAAAAGATTCTTAAGGAGCAGGAAATTGCTAAAAATCTCCTTCCTCCTGTAACTCTATCACCAATAATATAGAGGTTTAATATAGAGGTGAAAATAGGGCTGAAAACGAGTGATGTGATGACAGCGCGCCGACCGAATTGGACACTTAAAAAATAAATATTATTTAAACCCATTAAATATCAATATTAAGAAATTAAAAAAATCGCACACCTTTTGGATACTTGAATAAATGAAAATCCATTGAAAAAAATTTGTTTCCGAATTTTTTTTATTAGATACATATATGCTTTTAATTGACTTATTTTCTCTAGTTTTAAATTAACAAAAAAATCCTTATAATTGTCAAATTAAAAACATTCACTTTTCATTCTTTTTTTCACTTCTTGGAGCTATTCTTGAAAGGCTTTATAAAATATCTCCGTTGGAAACATTCAAAAATTTGGATTTTCCACTTTACTATTAACAATCGAAAAAAATTGAAGAAAGTGACAAACATAGACATACAAAAATACTTAAAATGAAATAATAAAAAATAGAGAAACCTTTTTTCACATATCATGACATGGTTGTTTTTATTATTTTTGTAGCATTGAAAAATACCATAATACGAAAATTAATTTGTTTATAACAAATTGTTTATTAAATAAACATATAAAATATAAACAAACATTTCTTATTTTTTCAGAATATGAAAGAGCAATAGAAATGTGGATTTAAAAAAAATGTTCCTTAATATTAATCTTAGTAAAAAAAAATTGTTATTTGATTGTTATGCGCTTTTAAGGAATTTTTTTTTCAAGTAACGATTTTCTTAAAAATCCTTATATATATATATATATATATATATATATATATATATATAATATATATATATATATATATATATATATATATATATATATATATATATATATATATATATATATATATATATATATATATATATATATATATATATATATATATATATATATATATATATATATATATATATCTATATATATATATATATATATATATATATATATATATATATATATATATATATATATATATATATATATATATATATATATATATATATATATATATATATATATACACTCCCCGGCACAAAATTCCGTCACCCTAAAATTTTGCCCAATTTTGATGTTTTATAACTTTTTTATTTTTCATCTGATTTTCATAAATTTTTTACCAGTCTGTAGATCAGTTCATTGTGTGTCTTTTTAATTATTACAATAATTAAGTCATATTTTTCGTCCAGGCAATATTATACAGGGGTAAATCAAAGTGTTGTTTTTTGTCGTAAACTCAAAACACCCTGTGGAAAAATTGAGGCAAATAATTTTGTTTACAAACTGTTTGCTGCCATCTTAGACGTATTGTAAACATTTTGTTTTTTGATTCATCCCATTATCTCATTTCTTCTGCGAGCAGCAAAATTTTAAATGAAACGCTGATTTCAAGCTTATTTTTATTAACAAAAACATCCACTAGGTATATCACAAAATTAATTAACAAAGACAAATTTTAATAATGTGTATGTCCTCCTCTCGCAGCAATGACAGCTTGCATTCTTCGTGGCATCGAATTAATAAGATTACTTATTCTGTCTTGAGGAATAGCCTGATATTCTTCTGTCAGCGCCAGCCGTAAGTCTTGCAAGGTTAGTGGTTGCACAGGACGGCGACGGAGTGCTCTTTTAAGAACATCCCAAAGATGTTCGATTGGGTTGAGATCCGGGCTACATGTGGGCCAGTCCAATCTTGGAAGTCCAACCTCATCCAGATATTCGCTCACTACCCGTGCAACGTGAGGTCTAGCATTATCATGCATTAATGTAAATTGGTTCCCAATGAAAGGAGCAAATGGAACAACAATTTCTTGGAGGATTTCCTCAATGTAACGGTGGGCGGTTAGTGCTCCATTTTCAACAAATACAAGGTCAGTACGTGCATCGGTAGAAATACCCGCCCAAACCATGACTGAACCACCGTAATATTGCAGTCGCTCAGATATGGTGCAGTCTGCATATCTTTCATTTCTACGTCTGTATACCCGTTCACGACCATCCGGCGACCTTAAACCCTGGATTCATCTGTGAATAGTACGTTTCCCCACTGTTCTACAGTCCAGTCAGCATGCGCTCTTGCAAATCTCAGTCGGTGTTGTCGATGCCGAGGAAGCAATTTTGGACATACTGCTGGCCTTCGTGAATGCAATCCTGCTTCTAACAATCTTCTACGTATCGTTCTTTCACTTACACTTACTCGACGTACCATTTGCAAGTCATTTTTTAGATACACAGCAGTAGCTCTTCGATCTCTTAAAGAACTCATAATGACAAAGTGATCATCAGCTTGAGTGGTCATTCTCCTTCTGCCAGAGCCTTGCCGCCTAATAAAGTTTCCCGTCTGTAGATACCTATTCCAAACATCACAAACTGTAGACCGCGCAATTCCCCGAGTACGGGAGACATAACTCTTATTGCGGCCATCCTCTATTAAGGCAACAATTCTACCTACGTCTGCTGTAGTTACCATGATGACAACACACTAAATTAACTGTACTGTCAAATATTCTGTCACAATAACCGCGTATTTAGCCAACGTCGATGTTTTTTAATTAAAAATGATAAAATTAACAGCGTTTCATTTAAAATTTTGCTGCTCGCAGAAGAAATGAGATAATGGGATGAATCAAAAAACAAAATGTTTACAATACGTCTAAGATGGCAGCAAACAGTTTGTAAACAAAATTATTCGCCTCAATTTTTCCACAGGGTGTTTTGAGTTTACGACAAAAAACAACACTTTGATTTACCCCTGTATAATATTGCCTGGACGAAAAATATGACTTATTACAATAATTAAAAAGACACACAATGAACTGATCTACAGACTGGTAAAAAATTTATGAAAATCAGACGAAAAATAAAAAAGTTATAAAACATCAAAATTGGGCAAAATTTTAGGGTGACGGAATTTTGTGCCGGGGAGTGTATATATATATATATATATATATATATATATATATATATATATATATATATATATATATATATATATATATATATATATATATATATATATATATATATATATATATATATATAGATGATTAGAATCCAAAAAAATGGATCTTCTTATATACAAAGCATTTGTTTATAACAATTATTTAAATTATTTACAATATTTATAAATGTTTATAACATTTATTTAGTACAAAATTATAAAAAATCATTTTTATGTAGTTTTTAATAATAATAAATAAGAAAACAATCTACTCGGAGTATTTGAAAAAAAATGTTTGTCTTGGTTTATTTACGTTTACGTTTTACGTTTTTTACTTGGTTTATTTACCCATTTATTAATGTGTTTCAAGAATAGCTCCAGGAAGAAAAAAAAAATAAAGGTTGTTAGTTTAACAATTATCAGGATTTTTATGTTAATTTAAAACTTATAAGAAAGATAAGTCGATTAACAAAAACATATCTAATAAAAAAACTACGGGAATTTTTTTTCCAATGGATTATTGTTTATTTAAGTATCCAAAAGGTATGCGAATTTTTTTTATTTCTTAATATTCATTTTTAATGGGTTTAAATAATTCATTTTTATTGTTAAAGTGTCCGAATCGGTCGGCGCGCGCGAAAATCACAACACTCGTTGTTAGCCCTATTTTAACTTCTAAATTAAAACTATAAATATAGGGTGTCTCAAAATTAACGCAAGATTTGAATTAAATAGAAAACACAGTTTTTAGTCTTTTGAGTGTTATTTTTTTATTGAATCATAAAGTATTTATGGAATTATTATGGAATAATAACCTCAATATATTATGGAATATTATTGGAATTATTTATGGAATAACACATAGGGCAAATGGCCTCCACGGCTTTGCATGCACTCGTTTGTCGAAATTTCCCAAAACCATTCTGCATAAATGTGGCTGAATTTCGTTGATGCAGCGTTAAATCTCCTCCTTTAATGCACGGGTTGTGGGCCTGTTGACATAGACCTGTGATTTCAAATAACCCCATAAAAAGAAATCTAATGGTGTTAAATCACACGATCTAGGAGGCCAATTCTGATTACCGAAGCGAGAGAGTACACGGCCTGGAAATGTCTCATGCCGTCATTGAATTGTTTCACGGGCTGTATGGCATGTGGCACCGTCTTGTTGAAACCACATATTGGCCACATCAATATCATCTAATTTTGGCAGAAAGAACTGTTATCAAGTCGCGATATCGTGCACCAGTATCAGTCACTGCTTGACCAGCCTCATTTTCAAAAAAATATGGTCCAATTATGCCTCCAGCCCAAAATCCACACCAAACAGTGACACGTTGTAGATGCATTTGTTTTTCGACAATCACATGTGGGTTCTGAGAACCCCAAAAGCGGCAATTTTGGCGATTAAGCCATCAAGGTGAAAATGTGCTTCATCGCTTAGGATGATGTTGCTCGAAAAATCAGCATCCATTTGTTGATGTTCAATAATCCATTCAACGAACTCTCTTCGCTGTGCATGGTCATTAGGCTTCAGTTGTTACGTTAATTGAATTTTGTAAGAATGGAGACACAGATCTTTAGTGAGTCCCTGTAGAGAGCTTCTTGAAATTTGCAATTCTTGTCCACGACGCCGAATTGAGGTTCCTTGATTGTCACCGACACTCTCACGCACTGCTTCGATATTGACATTTGAACGGCTTGTTCTTGGATGGCCAGTGTGTTGGGCGTCTCCAAGGGATGCAGTCTCCCTGAATTTCTCAATTAATCTCTTCACAGTTTTCGTCTTCAGTTCCGACCATATTTTGTATGAAATTTTCGAACTGCGGCCGCCAAGCTTTCGTTATTTTCGAAATATTTTTCAATTATGAAGACACGTTGTTCTATCGTGTAACGCTCCATTTTTACTAACCCTAAACTGTCAGCTATCGAATTATTTTTTGTTTAGGGTTTCCAACACTTTACTGCACAAATGGCGGCATATTCAAATCTTGCGTTAATTTTGAGACACCCTTTATTAGTGGCAGAGTTCCGGTAGTTGAGATTTTTTAATGGGTTTACTACTTTTTAAGGATCTTTAATTCGATTTACGATATCTGCAATAGTTTTTGAGATATTTGCGAAAAACCAACTCCCCCATTTTTTACTAAATTGTTTATAGCTTTTGTAATTTTCACCGGCCCCACTTCAAACTTTTCAAAAAGTTTCTAGATATCATTCCGAATCGAATGAACCCTACATCATAATTTTCGGTGCAGGTTAAGAGAAATTCAGCAAAATGGTACTTGTTGACTCGACTAGTAGTAGGTTACAAGTGATTGCAAGGTGTTCCTTCTGAGGCGTTGTGAAATTTGTGTTTGGCCATACAGCCCCATTCGGCTGGAGGCGGTGGTCTTGGCTAGAAAATGTAGAAATTTACGAGAATGAACCACAGTCGCTGTGAGTGATAAATACTTATTGCGATGTTTAAATTTTTATTTAAATTATTTAAATATTTTTTATGCTTCTTATTGGCTCGGACGGCCAATATTAAAAACTCGATTTGTACGTATTACACGATGTAAAATAAGCCTTGATGGACTCCTTAATTCACCGTGGTCGATAACAATGTTACATTCATTTCAAATGATAAAAAACCGCTGGATTATACCTATTCATATTATAACGTGACAGTCCGTCATCTCCTGCGTTCTTCTGGAATTTATAATAATTGCCGGTAGCCCGTTGGTGAGTTATTTTTTTCGTCTAGCTTACAAGGCGGCCCCCCGCCGTTTCCCCTAAGTGGCCGAATTCTAGGGGTCCGGGCTGACGGACTTAATCCGCTGGAGGGGCCGCTGAAGCGACGTGACCGCTAGGAACATGTCACGTCACTCGGATTCCGACAGACACCTTTGTATATATGCGGGATTCAGATGCTGGATAAATGATAGTCGGCTCGGCTAACAGACATCCTTTATTTCAAGAAACCAACTTCGTGTTCGTGTCACTGGCCCGCTGTAATACAGCCACTGACAGGTTCATAAATATTATGAATTCGTTTTTTCCCCGGGCCACGTAACTCCGCCGATGTGCTGGTGCTCAACACGCAAGATATTCAAAGGTAAAGTGTTTTGCGAAAGATAATGAGCATTTTCCCTTGTTTCGTTATTTTTACCACCTACTATTTAGCCTGACAAAAAATGGCTTTGAATATAATTAATTGTTTGCTACAAGTCCGTCGTACAACCCTTATAGTGGAGTGGATATGGAGAGAAATATGGGTCAAAAACAGACAACTCATATTTAAATTTTTTTCTCTCAGTTTTACAGTTACCCAGTTTTTCCCAGTCATGAAATCGGGTCCTCTCATCATTTTGGCATGGTTTGTGCAGACGTGGTTAGGGGGCGGAGGAGGGAACGAACAATTAAAAGCATGGGAAAATCGTTTTCAATGCGTATTTCGACGCTCATATAAAGCTGAGCGAAATCGGATAATTATTTCGCGAGATATCGCGAGTCGTAGTTGCGAAAATAGAAAAAATCAAATTGGATTTTGATCAATGGGGAGTGGAGTTGGAGGCTCATTTTAGGAGGGAGGGAGAATTAGGAGAGGGAGGAGAGGAGGAGAGGGGAAAATGAAATTTTTAAAATGCCCATAACTTCTCTCAATATTGACTGATCTTAACACGTTGACGGACACCCATTTTAGTAATTGTCTTAAATTTGGGCATTAGATGGTACAAAAAAGTAATATTTCACTTGTTGGATATTGGCATGTGGAATTCTTTCCATATTTATAAATATAATTTCGACAAAGAACAGACATTTTTATATTTTCGAGAAGTAATAGGAAAATTACTAGGGAAAAAATATAGTAGGGAATTCGTAGCAGAGGTGCCAGTAAAAACCAGAGAAAAAGCAACTAGGCGAGGCGGCAATCACCCACATTTTGAAAACTATTCCTATGCTAGACAGTTCGAAGAGAAAAGGGATATATTGTAAAACATGTAGACAATGTTCTATCGAGAAAAAAAGAAAAGAAACACCATGGCAATGCAAGAAGTGTATTGGTAGTCCTCCATTATATGTTGGGACGTGTTTTGACACATGGCATGCCTAATAATTAGACTTTTTTCTCATCTTATTCTTATTATTATTAGATTTATATCTTTGCAGATTATGGTCAGTAATAATAGACTATATCCGTATAAAATCGCTATTTTATTTTAGAAAATATGCAGGCGGCATTTGACGTCAGTGATCTGAAAAAAAAATTTGGTTTTGATGGGACATGACGTCATATGACATCGCTATTTTTTTTACACGATAAAAAACTACCGCATCCAAGAAGTTCTTATGTACCTTTGTATCTTAAAAGTTAACTAAGACATCAATGCGTCTTAGTTAACTTTGACACCCAGTTAACAAGTGACACCCATATTTTTTGTGCATAACTCTGCAATAATAGCCCTCTGACCTCTGACGGCATATGCCGCGGATGTCCGTCAACGTGTTAAAAAACGGCTTTCTCCTCGTTTCTTCATACGCTATACGATGGCAGTAGCGAATATTTTTTTGTTACAAACAGACGCATACCGCGCAAAAAATATTTGCCTGCTTTTTCAAACGGTGTTTCCGGTATGAGGGAAGGAAGGGGGCGGGGGGAAATAATTTTTACCAGTGGACAGCTTTTGTTTCGACCATTAATTCTAGCCCAACTAGATCAAAATCGGAATAACCAAATTTTTCTCACTTATGTGGCGTTAGGATGGTGACCGCGCATGTCTTTTTGGCAAGGCAGCTGTAGGTTCAGAGTCCGTCACAGACTTCAAAAATCATTTGCAGGGTGAAATCCTAAAGTAGCGAACAGGAAAGATTTACAAACATAATTCTCTCTTCCATTCAAATCCTGAAGGATATACGTAAAACTATTTGCTCTTCTGGAATTATCACCAACCCTTTTACTTTATTTCGCACACATTTTTATAAAACCTAATACGAATGTCCTTTGTAGAAAATTACTCATTTCCCAGAATTGTTTATTAATTTATGTCTGTCTTTCTAAATTTAGGCCTTTAGGGCATTTTAATCCACACATTTCATCACAAGATAATTTCACGCCGTGTAAGGCCACTTTCTCATTTAGTTTTTGCATCTTCCTTTCGGCAAGCGGTACTTCAAATAATCTTCGTTTTCTGGGATTTCCTTTTTTAGTGTAGTGCTGCATTTTCCTGTTTTGATTTTTTCCAATGTTGACAGCAGAAGAGGCGTCTACACTTCACCAGACGATATGATATTATTAACAACTCTGTTATCAACATGAGAAAAATAAGAAAAAAAAAGAAAATATTGGGTGCATGATATATTTCGGGCAATATTGGAGAAAGATGAATTTCATACACTCTTCACGCGACTCCAGGATAATGAACGAAAATTTTATAAATATTATAGAATGACAGAATAACGCCTGAAAAATTTAACTATAATTTAAGTTTTAACTATATTTTAACTATAATTTAAGTTATATGAATTAAGCAGAATTTCAATTTCTCAATTTCGATAAAGCATTGGTCCATATATGAACGCAAACTAAAAAAAGTAAAATAGTGGAGTCTGTAAGTCGGAAGACTATGGAAACTTTTTTTGTCCCAGGACCTGACCACCTCCCCCCCCCTCCCCCTGTTTACGAGCACCATCGCTGAACACGATGGCGTAGGGCAAATTTCTTTTTCGGTTTGCGCCATAAACCATCCCCCCATAATTCCCGAATCGCTCTCTTTTATCGGCAAAAATTGCATCTATGTCCCGTTTTCGCGGATGGCCAACACCGTGCAACTATCCCCAACTCCCCACCCCCAACTACCCTCAAAGGGGGTTGAAAAAACATTTTTGATAAGCTCACGGTACACACGGTAGTCGGCATTTCCCTTTTGTAGAAGGCATCCCCCCCCCCCCCAAATCGCTGCGACGCGCTACTTAGATGGGAATCGGCCTTAAATGTATTTACCATGAATTCTAAGTTGAACCGTCCTAACTGCCTACTTAAGACGTTTTATACGTAAAGCGTAGATAGGACGTTTTGCGCTTAGAAACTCATTACTTTTAAGCATAGGACAATAAAATTTAGTGATTTTGGAAGGGATAAAGTAAAGTTATGACCTTCTTACTTACGAGAAGAGATAAAAATGGTATAGAACTACCTATATTATGCAGAAATGCCGAAAATTAAAAAATATGTAATTAGGACGTTTTAAATAAAGAGGACAGACCAGTGGCGGCTCGTGCCAAATTAAACAGGTAGTGCCAAAACTGGCAAAGACACATAATTAAGTGCGTAATTTTTTAAAATTTTCAAGGTCACGCGTTTTCCTGGCATTTCAGAATTTCAATAAAATATCCATTTCAACAAAAATACAGACTTCCACAAGAATAATTAGTTGAGTTTATGATTACCATGGCCACCGGCTTTAAGGGTGCATTATTGTTTTGATTTTCAACACACATTTATTTTTATAGATAATTTTCAAAAAATGGTCATAATGTATTAGTACAAAATAATTAATCAATATAAAGATTATAGAAGATTACTTACCGGCATCGGCACCCGCGGCTAACCGTTTTTCAATTTTTACGTACCTATTTTTTAGAGCGTGCGTCGCGTCGACGGGGCAGTGCGCTATTGCCAGACTTTCAATAAACTCTTGAAGAATGGGGAGAAATGCACTAGATAGAAAATGTTTAAATAAAAGATACAGTTAATATTTATGTATTTTTACGAATAAATAAAGTGGTGCCATGGCTCCGTGGCACTACCTCACCAGCCGCCACTGGGGCAGACTAGATGTACTCTGCTTTTGACGAACATGCATTTTTATAAGTTATAAAAAATGATGTACATTTTTTTTCGCTGTCAAAGTGGCAAAAATGTGACTGTCAAATAGACTTTTTTATATGGCAGTTACTTTGTCGCCGTTAATATTACCCTCGCTCGTTAAATAACTATTTAAGGTTTAGGATATTTTTATCAGCAAATTTTAATGAGATTATTTTGTTTTCAGTTCGATGCAAAACGGACTCACATCAAGCTGCTTGCAGCAACGAGAGGCAGCAGGCTACCCATACATGTTCCACGATCCCCTGCACTCGTTAAGTTCATCGTACAACAGCAGAGGTTGCAATCCCGCAGTGGCACACGCCCAGCCCACAACACACCCTTCGTACGCTAGCAATACACCTTCTGTACCTGTCTCAGCCGGTACTGGTAAGTACTCTATTTAAACGTAAAACTACTTTACTTAAATTTACCCCTACTACTCGCCGGTTACGCCCGAAAGCATGAAATTGTCGCAGTCGGTAGGAAGAAATGGGCTCGCATTTTTGAAAAGGTGAAGTTAAATATGTTCACATGTTATATCTGGCTGGTTTTCGACATAAAATATAAATCTGGCTTGCAACATCAATTTTATCGCGATGTGCCAGAGGGTGCATTTTTACAGGGAACTTAAAAGTTATAAGACGCCGTAAAAATATTGCCACCATA
>CAXKVY010009859.1:0-24426 GCA_964058915.1 Tetropium fuscum
ACTTATTACTATAAGTACGTATATAAGTAAAAGTGTTTATTAGACTTTTTTACACAATTTCGTATACATTTCACGACTTTGAGAATAATTTCATAAAGTTTTAAAAAATCTTCGAAACTTAAGTCATTAAAAATGTTAATATTGATGCACCCTGTATAGAAATCACATATTTGGTACTTGAAATTGTAGTTTCAAACCAAGCAACCATTTTTTATAAAGAATGACATTTTCTTATAAACATACAATTAAAACAGTTTTTCATCTTCCGGACTCTCTCCGTGAACATACTGTATATATTGTAGTAAAATGTTTGAATTATTTTTATTTTATAATTTGATTTTTTTTAAATTTTGTTTTTGTTATTTTAGAAAAATTTTATTTTTACTTGTTGAACGCCTAAATTTTATAGAAATTTTATTTATTTGTTGAATTTACCTTATTCCATATATGTAGCATCGGCTTTTCGTATCCCTGGAGTTGATTCTGGACGTTGGTATCACAATACTCAGTACACACATCCTCTCAGTACGTGTTTATTGCTTTATGGCATGCTATTCCTTGAAAAGGAATACTTTTGCCGGATGATTTGATGTGGAAATGAACTTGTTCGAGACTATCTGATAATTGTTTATTAATTGAGTGGTTATTAATAAATTTTGAAATGGCTGTTCTGGTTTCGGTCCGATCGTTGTTGAGGAGGTTAGTAGGGATAGGTGGATATTTGCAGGAAGTTAGTTGGTAGTTTTTTCAAAAATAAAGCAGGCTAAAAAGCGTTGGTACATAATACTTATTCTAGGTTAGTAGTGATGCTTTGATTTGCTGTTGTTAGGTTATTAATTATTAAGCCGTTGAAGTTATTTTTTATTTTTGTTGGGTAATGGATGGATCTTTTCATGCTATTTTTGTTTTTATGCTGTTACTTTTCATGCATAATTGTTTTTTTAGCATGTTGTTATTTGTTGTGTCATCTTTTCAAAAAAAACAAGTTAGTTGTGGCGGGATGCTACAAGCCGTAAAGATATACAAATTTATTACAATATTAAGAAACGCAGAAATAGGTAGTTTTATGAAACAATATTAAAAGCACAGTAGTTTATATACCAAGAAGTAGGAATAGTCCTGAAAGACTATGAGAAAAACTAATTTAATAATTTAATAATTTTATAATGACAAATAAGAAAATATAGTCAACATATAAACCTTGGAAATACGTATTGTCTTTTTTCTCTAAATGATATTATTAGCCTCTAAAATATATTATTATTATGTGGATTAATAAACAAGAAAAATTTTATTTAAAATAGCTGTGTTTTATTTAATTTTAATACATAATACCAATATTATTCGATTGAGTATGTATGCAAACTTATTATACGCTGATATATGTGCGTATCGATTAATGACATAGGCAACCCTCATTACACATGGCTGTTTTACTGGTTTTCTATACAACTTATCAAAGGTAATTGCTAATATTGCTATTAGATTTACAAATGGCGGATAATAAAGTTCTGTGGTGGATAAAAATCAATATTATGGATTTAGTTATATATGGAGCTCCTATTTGCATGAATTTTTATATGGTAAGTACTTATTATCATATGTTGAATGTTTGTTATACTTTAAATTTTACGGATTCGTTTTATTATCAATAAGCTAGCTTTATTAAACGTTGTTTCGTTATTTTGTAGTATTTTCCCATCCTTTGAAGATGATTTCATGGCTGCTGGACCCAGGTCTACCGAATAAATACAAGATCTATTAGGAACAAATCTGCAACTGCTCGATAAAAATACTTTACTTCTGGGATTCCTATAACCTCTTCTCAAACTCTTGTGAATAATTAAATTAAAATTAACCCGATTAAACTATTAATTTTTAATAAAATGTTGAGCGTTTATGGAACTGAACGTTTATTTCACTATTATTGTTATTATTTAATCACAACACTATTATTGCGACATTGCGAAAAATATAAATGTTCTTTACATATATTCACAATTTAATAATTTTAATAACTGTTTGTATTCTTTGAATTAGTTATTCCATATTTAATTTTCAATTTCAGGTTAATTTGCTGTTGTCATCTACTATGTTTTTGGCTTGACATTAGCTGTCGATGGATTATAGTAATTATTCTGTTTTTATTATAATTATGTTTACTGGTTATTATTTGTCTCTATCTGGTTATATTGTGTATTATATATAAAATGTGTACATTTTACAATGTTGTCATTACACTTCTATAGTGTCTCGCCACCTTTTTATTGACAATTTATTCTATGGTTGTAAATTTTGCTTATCTGAGGTTTGTAAGACCTTTACCGACTTTATATTTTATACTAATAGACTAATAGATATATTGAGCCAAATATTGAGTTGCTATAACTTATCATGTTTTTAGCGGTATCCAAACAATGCAAAAAGCGAAGGCTTGCCGCTAGCCGCGGACTTGTCACCTTAAAGATTTATTAGGTGCTATCTTGGAGCCTGGAGTGAGGTTAGATTAAGTTTATGAGCACGAAATATATATGTAGACGCAACTGTGGTATTTTCTTGCCCCTGTTCTTGCCCAGGCTTTTGAAAGGTCTGCACTCGTTCATTATACAACTGAAATATATATTTAGTTGTTAAGAATTCGGACGTTTTCTGTCCGAACCATTAAGTACGATTAAAAGTCTGATTTATATTCACTTAGTGGTTTATTAAATTAAGATCGAACAAAAAGGTTCCCTTTTGGAGCTTGATTGTACCGCATGGCTTTTGAGAGGCAATTACAATATTTTGCCCAGGCGAGTTATATCGCAGAAAAGTATGTCCCTATTTAATTTCAGTTTATTTCAGGCATTTTTACTTCAACGGGATATTAGGGATCAATAATTACAAAACGACTTATGCCACGCATGTTTTAAAGATTCGAGAATTAGACGATATTAAAGAAAATGACATTACCGAAAATTATGCCGTAACTAAGACTATTCATGATATCGATAATTTTCATTCAGAAATGTACTGCTATAAAATGAATAGTGATTGCGAGAAATCGTTGGTTGCACTTGGTTCAATGAAACTGGATTGTGAGAGAATGACAAAAAGACATTCAATAGGATAATAAACAAAAATTTATGGGAAACGTAAAAATGCAACAATTTTTGGCCCTCCCGGTATGTATTGATGTTATTCCAGGACAAAAAATATTTCACAGGAAACCAATTATTGCATGAATATATTTTAAAGAAATGGTCCCCTTCACATCACACTGATACAATTTTCTTTCTATAAAATTACATTTGAGATACAGTTTCTACATAAACACTTACTTCGCCATATGGAAACAACGAATCGTTTTCGGTAAGTATTAGAAAATAACGGAAAATAATCTATTTGATCAAATTCTTTGTATATTCTCGTATGTCTATAACTTCCACCTATATCCAAGTTGCGAGATATAAATCGAACAATCCCCATGTTTAGTTATATCATGTGGCGAACAATCCCTCGATGAGCAAATGAGGGAATCTCCGCAACAGAAAAACTGCATTAAGGCGGAAATATCCGAGAACCTATTATGTGATATCCTGTGGATTTGAAGAAAACAGTAATTATATTAAAAATATTCCTGTTACATTTATAATCTAACGAAGACACACTCGTAAAAGGGAATAGTTCAGGTAATCAAACTTTAAAAACGATATCAGGTTAGAATGAGTGCGCAGTTCTCTTCATTCAAGTCTGGTCACTGTTCAAGCCGGCACTGGTCTCCGGGCCTGTTTGTCGGTATTTGTTGGCATTGGTCTCCAGGTCTGTTTGTCACCATTCCCGTCGATATTTGGTCTCCGGGTCTGTTCTATCGACGTCACGTGGGGTTTCGTCTCCGGGCCAGTTCGTCCCACGTACGGTCCCATATACGCCGGGATCCGTCGACGTACATCTTGATATCTAAAAGTACTACTTACTCACTTGACCTGATATATGTCCATTTATTGAAAATTGCCAAATAATTGAGAATCAAAATCTTGAGTTCCCGGATATTCGATAATTTTGCTCATATACATGACCTTCATATACCGTTGCTTTCCCCCGTTAATATGACCGTAAAAACCACCTTCTTGATAGCCATTAAAACTTTCGCTGCAAGTCCTCTCACTTTACCACGGCGATTATTTATTTGTTGCATCAGCTAATTATTGTTCACCGCCATTTGGGGTCCCCAAAATGATATTACCATTTTCTTGTAATACAATTCCCTCTTGCAACGCTAACTCCTCTAAACAAATCCCGCATAATCAAGTATAATATAAGCAGCCTGAATTACCCGTAGATACCTATAGATGTACATATATAGGTGGAAATAGCTGTGGAAAATAAGAGATATAAGTATAAGATGATGACCAGAAAAAAAATATACAAAAACTGTTAGAACCATAAGACAGTGTAATACTAGTCACGTGACCCCTGGAATTTCCGCTGGTCTCCACTCAAAGCTACCTGAGGCCCCTGGAAAAGTGGTATATATATACAGTATAAACAGATTTTGGCGCCCGAAGCTAAAACTACGCACCGAGCGAAGAGCATCACGATTAACTGACAATACACACAACAACTTGACAGCAACTTACTATACAACTTTATTTATACAGGTGGAAATTATTACTTTATTCACTTCATAATTGTTTTTTAAATATAACTTTGTTCATACTATTACGGATGCTATGAAATTGAAAACAGTATGCCCAACATAAAAAATATTCCCGTAGACATCTGTCATAACGATACTACTGGGCATATCATTAAAATTATGATCTACGGCCTCTGCTGGGAGGGAATACGTCTAAATAACAATTTATAACGTTTTCCCCATTTCATTCTAACCTACTAAAAGGGCATATATCAACATGTATGGGTGTAGGCAGCGTTTATGCATAAATAAATCAACATTCATTTTGGATCAAAGTTCAGAAAATTTCGCAACGAATTTTACCACGAAAATATAAACAAACAAATAAAAATACAGCACAATGATGCGACGTATGTAACGATTTCCTTTTGTTTTGTGATATAATATTATGATAATACGATTGGAGGAAAAGAAATTTGCATCTTCCCGGGAACTACATTCCCAAGGAGTTCTTACAATAACTCGAGTTTGTGGTGCCTCGACTACATAAATTAATGCTTACTCTCCGCCAGAGTGTTAAGCATTTCGTTCTACGGGTAATTCGAATATTTTATAAAATTAATATGATTTATCATTTTTCCGTTCTTCTTGCAAATTTTATAAATGTTTACGTTTTTTTTAATATATTGTCATTGTAGATGATTATTTGCGGTATTGAAATTAGTTTAACTATTATGTTTAAAAGAAAACAGAACAATTTTCCTACAATATCTCTGGACAAGTCAGCATCATCGGGATATGATAAAAATAAGCTCTTTGCTATAATCGCCGATGCTTTGATATAACCCCTTCTATAGGTAGCCATGCTGAGAAAAAGGCACCGTCCCATTCCACTGGACAAGAAGTCTGATTTTAAAATAAATACTCAGGCTTGTGTCGATGGGATATTTTAATCTTAATATATAATTTTTACCCATTTTAAACCACTAGATCTATATCCCTGTTATACAAACTGGTATACGATAAGATTTTTCGTTATAGCTAGCGTGTATAAATAGATAAAATTTCAAAATTTAATGTATAAAAAAATAATTTTCCCCTTTCTGGTAGAGAATAAAGATCACCGAGCCCTAGAAAAAATTAATTTTCATTCTGAGACATAAATAAAGCAAGATAATTGCGAAATAGGTCGTGCGAAAGAGGTTTGGCGGATACAAATGCATTTTTCACTTAGTCCGCGTCGTATCTTCAAAACGGTTAGGCGTACAAAAAATATGTATATGACCTTTAAGGTAGAGAATTTACAGATGTACGACCGGATGTTTTATATTAGGTATTGTTCTCGTTTGGGGCATAGAAACTGAGTTAATCGCGAATCCGCGGTTTCCGCGACCTTCCCGTTCATTTTGCGAAACTAGCAGGTGTTATTCAAACGTCCATATAAAAACATTAAAAAAATTCGTAGGGCACGAATTTGGCAGCAAGTCTAAAACGCCTGAAGTAATTTGAAGGTGCGTATATTAGATAATATACAGGGAACGGCATCATGTCATACAGGGGTGACTTAATAAAAGCAAATTACAGGTCCCATCAGGTTGCAGATGTTGACACATCTATCTTGGAATTGCTCTCTTCCGAGCTAATTTTATTTCCAATTTTTTTGGAAATTTAAATATATGAACACCTCGTTTATTTTGTACATTGTTAAAGTTTAAATCATGTTAATTACAATGCAGTATAAAAGCTATAATGAGTGAGCCAACAAGTGGGCATCATTGAGGGCTAATGTCATATTTGTTTGCCTTTTACTCAACCGTATATATCAAGATTTTTGTGGGTCAGATTCACGTTTTATATTCCAATATGTATTTCACACAATTTATAAAGCACTAACACTAAATTAACATGGAAAAATTTATTTTTTCACTATGTTTTAAGCAAAAAAACCAACGTGAATTACTTTGTTTACGTCGAAACTGTGAACTGACAAAAAGCTGGCCTATCTGCTACGTTGCCATGTTTCTCTGAACATGGTTATAGGAAGGGGGTTTACAGCTTTGCATTCTATAAACTGCAGGATACTTGTTGAAGGCTCATATTCTTTCGGTCAAGTTTATGAGTTGTTCCATCTTTAAGTTGTTCCATCTCTGATGCTTTAGTTCTATCCCTTGCGGGGTACTTTGTGTGGCTGTTTTTGTTTCTTACTGATATTGGCGGATGATTGTGTGGTTTGGGTTGTTTATGTTCGATCAGAACAACACCTTACAAAGAGGTTTAGGAGACAGGGAGGAAGTTAAGTTGTAAACGGTTTTAATTTAGTATTTTTTTCACAAATTGCAGATATGGTTTAACGTTTTTTCCTTATTTTTTAATTTCAGTTATCTTGTTGGCAACTTAATCTCTACTAGTACCTATGGTATATGTCTGTCAGTTCACTAGGTATAGGGATTCTTACTATAGTTGCTAAAATATATATTGGGATGGTAGCAATAAAATTATTGAATATATTACTTAACGTTTCGGTCCAATTTTTGGGCCTATTTCAAAAGAGTATTTTATTTATGACATATTTGACATAGGCAAAAATGACAGTTTTAATTAATTTTTAAGGTTACTAGACTGTTCGATTAATATCATAGGGAAGAACAGTCAAGAAACCCTACGCACTTAGGCTATTTAAATGTCATTATTACTCTAATTTTAGTTATGTTAATATTATGTAGATGTATATTTACAGTAAGTAGGTCTGTATGTATGTATATAAGTTTATATATAGAGATAATGTGTTTTGTTAATTTATGTAATATTTTTATATTAGAAATTGTAGAAAGACGTTCTGTATATTTTTTGTTATTACATGCATTAGGATTTTTTTGAATATAAATTGATTCCATAATTAGCCGTGTTTTATAATTTTGTTATTTATTAATAACTTTAGTATTTTCATAGTTAAATTGATGACCTGTTCCATTAGAATGTTTTATTAGAGCTGTAAGATTAGCTGAATATTTGTGACCTTTTAAAGATTCTTCCAGAAGTTGCATTGTTTGACCAATGTAGACTTCATCACATTGTTGACATGGAAGTTCGTATATACAGTGTGCAGTTTTTCAAGTGGATTTTTGTCTTTTAATGTTGTGTAAAGGAATTTTAAGTTCTTTGTATTGTTGTGTGCTGTGTGAATACAATGTTTTTAAAATGTTTGAAATATTTTCTGATAGTTGTGATATATATGGTAAGGCAATATATATATATATATGCTCGAATATATGTTTTATGAGTATTATGAGTTTTATGAGTTGCATTGATTAGTGGTGGTAGAGAATTGTAGTATTTGTGAAATCTGTTTTTGAAAATTTTGTTGACTAGAGAAGAAGGATAGTTATTATTTAATAAAACATGTTTTGCTTTTTCTACGCATTCTTTTCTAAAAATGGCAGACGTTAGTTTTATTGATCTGTCTGCAATACGCAATTATTACAGTTTTTTATGGTTGTAAGGGTTTTTTGAGTTGAAATTAGTATATCTACCAGACCATGTTGTTTTTGTGTTCCATTTTGTTAATATTTCAGTTTTATTATTTATAAGAGTTAAGTCTAAGAAATTTATGGCATTTTCTGATTCGTTTCCAATTGTAAATTGTATTTTTAGATGGTAACTATTAAATTTATTTAGAAACGAATTTTTATGTTCAGTTGTTTCAGTTCAGTATCGTATAGTTTAATGTTGGAATTATGGTTTTTTTCTAAATCTTCTAGTATTAATTCTGCGATTGGACTGGATATTGGTGAACCCATTGCACAGCTACATGTTTGTTTGTAATATGTATTATTGCATTGAAAATCATATTTGCCTATGTCAAATATGTCATAAATAAAATACTCTTTTGGAAAAGGCCCAACCATTATTGCTACCATCCCAAGATAAACCCTCTAAAAATAAATAAAAATAGCAAAGAAAGAAGAAGATATATATATATATATATATATATATATATATATATATATATATATATATATATATATATATATATATATATATATATATATATATATATATATATATATATATATATATATATATATATATATATATATATATATATATATATATATATATATATATATATATATATATATATATATATATATATATATATATATATATATATATATATATATATATATATATATATATATATATATATATATATATATATATATATATATATATATATATATATATATATATATATATATATATATAATATATATATAATATATATAATATATATATAAATATATATATAAATATATATATAAATATATATATATATATATATATATATATATATATATATATATATATATATATATATATATATATATATATATATATATATATATATATATATATATATATATATATACTTTAAAAATACTTTATTAATCGTAATTCTACCAGTGTTTTGTAATAAAAAGTAGATTCAAAGATCTAAAAAATGGTTTGTATTTTCTAGTTTTAATTTTTATTTATTCCTATTTTTCACCTTGGAATATAATTTTGTTTTGTTACCTAATATCTAAATAAATCTGAATAAACCTAATAAATAATTTTAATAATAGAATTATTATAGCAGCAATTATATCAAAGTGGCCAGAACTAGTGTAAAAGGTTTTATGCCAGTTCGAATTGCGTCCTGGATATTGCCAACAAGTAAGTGGAGGACGGACACACCGTCAGCACTTAAACCTAAACTATTTTAGCTATTTTAGATTATTTTCCTACCTCATTACATATTTACTATTAATCATTATTATTTAATTATTAATTATATTATTATTAATATTTATTATTAATCATAGATAAACCAACAAAAGTAAGAGATTTCAGTTTAAGTGAGGAAAAAAGAAGTGTTTCTGCGATAGCCAGTTGAGTCAGCCCAAGCAAAATCTTTAATGGATTATAAATTTGTACTATTGACGTGACTATTGGAAACGATTTTAACGATTTATTAAGAATTATTATGAGGCTAACCTCACCTAAGATTTTAAAGTAAAGTTAAATTGTGTGTTCGTTGGCTACCATGATGTATTTATTTAATCTATCATCGTTTGTTGCTAAACAATAACCTGAACAGGAAAGGAAGTCGAAATCGATGTAGACGTAGGAATACGAGCCTAGCGTAAGTAAGTAAGGGACCTTTTCGTTTCTTTAGACCGTAAGTTACCTACACATATTGTTTCTTTGCACTGCAATATTTTTCACCTTCGTTCATCCATTACTGTCTTATTTATAGAAAAAACAACCATAATAGCAATTATTTTATATTTATTATGTTCTCAACTGGTAACACTGTATTTGACAGGAACATGAAAAATCGAAGAATGTGAGGTGATTCAAAACGATCGAGAAATTTATTCACGTTCTCCTAAAAACCATAATGGATAATTTAAATGCCACGAGTTAGTAAGATACGACCGACTTTTGCTGGAAAACAGCAAAGTTTATTAAATAAAGGTTACTTCGTGTACGCGAAACTTTGACTTTGTGCCCACCAAGAATTATTATGAGGCTAACCTCACTTATATTTTAAAGTAAAGTTAACTTGTGTGTTCGTTGGCTACCATGATGTATTTATTTATTCTATCATCGTTTGTTGCTAAATAATAACCTGAACAGGAAAGGAAGTCGAAATCGATGTAGACGTAGGAATACGAGCCTAGCGAAAGTAAGTAAGGGACCTGTTCGTTTCTTTAGACCGTAAGTTACCCTACACATATGTTTTCTTTGCAATGCAATATTTTTCGGCTTCGATCATCCATTACTGTCTATCCATATTTTAAAATTTGTTATTTATAGAAAAAACAAGCATATATTATATAATAGCAATTATTTTATATTTATTATGTTCTCAACTGGTAACACTGTATTTGACAGGAACATGAAATCGAAGAAAGTGAGGTGATTTAAAACGATCGAGAAATTTATCCACGTTCTCCTAAAAACCATAATGGATAATTTAAATGCCACGAGTTAGTAAGATACGACCGACTTTTGCTGGAAAACAGCAAAGTTTATTAAATAAAGATTACTTCGTGTACGCGAAACTTTGACTCTGTGCCCACCACCTATAAGCGATTAATTATTAAAATTAATGGGCCCTTGTGAACTCGTGCAGTAAATTTATTTACGGAGGCGATCAGGACGTTCTGCCAACACATTTCTTAAAGCAAAAACAGCAGGACCTAGTTGCTCTTGGACAATAGAAACATGTAGTGTAGGTAAGCTCAAGTAAGTCAAGAGTCATTATTGTCGTTCCTCAATCTCATCTCGTACGTACTTATAGTCGGAACTGAATATAACAAAACTATGTAGAATATATGACGGCTTTCACGTAAAACTCGGATTTTTTAGAAACACTTTATTTTTAACACTGAGTACAACATTGGTTTTGGAACACCTCGTCACAGACGAAATAAATACAGACCCGACAGTAAGACGAAGAACTCGATTATAGAGAGAGATCAATGTTAACACCAATTTAAAGGGACTGCAACGTCACCTGTGATGTCACAGTAAGAGCAATTAAATATACCACTTGCTCGGTAATCTCCGGGAGTGAAAACCAGGGCTGTTGTATTTATTTCGTCTTAGAGGTAACCTCTTCTCGCTTCCTGTGTGTTTGTTTTATTTTTGTGATCCTATATTTGAATAGTTGTGGTGTTTTTGTGAGATTACTTTGAAGAACAATAAAATTATATACTCTCATCATGTTGTCTATACTCTCATCATGTGTGTTGGTGGAATATACTGTTTTTATAAAAACTGTAAAAACAGATATTATAAACGTGAAGGGGCAAATTTGCTGCAAATTTCACATTGCCCAAAGATGAAAACAATACGTAGATATTTTGTTTTATTATTAATTAAGCATTCGGTCTTTTTATATAGATATGTATTATAGGTATATACATTCTTATGTGTAATACATATTTCCTTAAAGTGATTGTTGTGCAGGTCGGGACCAATAATTGTTAGGTGGTTAGACACTGCCTTGCTACAGTAGGTAAAAAATCTATGAAACATTATCTGGTTGCTATTTTATTAAAAGATTTCCTAAATATCAATATTTGCAATTTGTTGTTTTCTTTCATACCACAAACATAAATTATGTTATGGAAAATTCTTAACCTAAATGTCATGTGTCCCATATGTACCTACCTATAGGAGTAGAAACTGATTTTCCATTTTATAAACTACCTACCTACAAGTTAATTGCATTCTTTCAGTCATACATAATGCAAATATTGCTTTTCTTACTTTCTATATTACACCACCAAGCAATAACTAGGTAGGTACACCAATCCTATAGGTACCTACCTATTTGGTAGATTAATTAAAATTACATGTAATTCTAGGAATCTAGGTAATAGTTTGCTTGGGTTTTGTTATATAACATGAATAATGAAAAATCTACCTAAAAACATTGGAAAAAACATTCTGTTTTTGTTGACTATGTCAACATGCTATGCCTATTTCAATTGTTCATCAGGAAGGTTGAAGGCATATGAAAGTCCACCTTATTTATGTTATATAGGTAATCCTTCTCGACAGGACGATCGAAAGAAACTTTTTAAATGTTACCTACTAATAATTACCGTAATCCCCTTTTTTAGATGCCTACCACCTACCTAGCACTTTAATTTGTAGAAAAAAAAAGTATAAACCACTGTTCAATCTTTTAAAATTTCTTATTTGGTGTATAAAATTAAACATTTCCTAGCTCAGTAAATATTATATAATTTAAAGTAATATAAAAAATGATAATGTATAAAAATTTCCTTATATTATAGTGTCAATTTGTGGCAATTGTTTCACTTTAAATTCAAGGAAAGCCGTTATTTCTTTTTGTAAAATATTTTGATAAAGAATTTCTTGTATGATTTTCATCAATCATAGTTGGTTTAATCGCTTTTTATATAATAGCATTATTTCTGTTGTTTATAAGTGTTTATACACATTCTAGTTACACGTACGCACTGAAACGTGAATTTTTATTACAAAATGCACAATGTTTTGGTAAAAGGCAACTATGCTTTCTGTAAAAATAGGAAAATCTGGTAAATCCGGCAACGCTGCTTACAACCGATTTAAAGGGCCGAGGTCACCGAGCCGCGGCGGCGAAACTCAAAGCATTTTGCCCATGTGTCGTATCTGTATTTATTAAATCTGTGACCTCGTACTGATGTCTGTTCTACTTGTTTAGAACTGGGCGGGCTAATTAGAACATCAATAGATGCAACCACAAAGCAAACCAATATCACCCAGAGACGGATTCATAAACTAAGAGCTAAAGCTTTTTTTGACTTTCTTAGGGAAGACAATGAAAGACTGTCAGTCGACTTATACAGTCGTCAGGTATATATCTATAATTTTACTGTGGTCAAGGGTTATTCGAAAGGAAAACTAAATAGTCAACCAGTCACCTCTTACTGTTCGACCGAGAATCAATTTCCAAAAGGGTCCAATGAGATTGCGTCGTGTTAATATGCTGTGCTTCAAACTACTGTTCTTGCAAAATTTAATAAAATAAGACTAATGTCAGATGGTTGTGGGGGTCAAAACAAACTCTATTTTGGTGGCAATGGTATGTGTATGGCTGCTCTCTGCACCTGAAACTATTATAGAAGTTGAACTAATTTTTCCAGTTACTGGCCATAGTTATATACCGCCTGATAGAGTATTTGGTCTTAGTGAGAAAGAAATAAGGAAATACGAAATAATTCTCTTTCCAGAGTAATACCAGGAAATGTTTTCTCATCATGCAACCGTAAATAATCTAGGAACAAACTGTACTAATTCTGATTGGAAAGGCGCACAAAATACAGTTATAAAGTTACCAGGATTATGGAATTTTCAACTAAAGCAATGTAAACGAATATCACTGCACATATCTCGAAATAACGTCCTTGTCCAGGGAGAGGTTTTTATAAATCTATGGTAGGAATGCCGAAAAGCATTTGCTAAAAAAGCAAAACTCTCAATCAGATAAAGCCAAACATAATAGAAGAGCAAAATGTTTTAGACCAAAAGAAGAAAGCTGTTGTAAATTCTCTACTGTCCGAACATTATGGGAATGACTTATTTTACTGAAAACAGTAAGAACTATCCTGGATTATTTTTATGGCCGTGTGGGTAATATTAATGACTGTATCAAAACTCACATTCTGCAATTCTAATTGTTGGAAAACTCACATTCTCCAAATCTATGGTGCAAAACTCACATTCTCCAAATAAATATTGTCAATTTCTTGAATTTAGAGAGTTTTAGGTATAGTTTGTATGTATATTAATCAAAATCTAATTTTCTTTTTGAATTTTTATGTCAACTATAATATTAACAATCTAAAAAAAATTCAATCTAGAAATTTTGTGCGATTTCCCAAAAAAATATTATGATAGAGACTGTGAGTTTTGAAACTAGGCACCTCAGATGACAGCCAAAAACAAATGGACTCATCTCAAGCTGTAACTATACCCATATTCCGAATTTCTACTCAATCGTATCAAGGGCTCGGCAGTTATCCTTAATATCCCATATCCTTAAATTTTGTAAAGAATAAGATCAGTAAACTACGCAATTTGACGTACCGACGAACAAAATCGCACGCTTGGTTACAAATCAAAACTAAAAAAATCAAGAAAGCGGCACTTCTTCCAAGATGCCAGAGTTTCCCCAAGTGGGATTGTTTGGGACTCAGGATTTCAATAAGGACATCATCCTCAGCATCTCTGGAAATCTTTCGATTTTTTTTAATATCCCAATATCCGGGTCAACGTATAATTTGACTGGTCTAATAATATATTCATAAGTGAAGGAACGCACATCAAAACTTAAAGCGAAGTTTTAACGTTGTTCGGGAAAACCGACAAAAGACGTGATCATGTATTTAAATGAGCCTGTTAGCGCTAGTGGTGTGAGATAGTATATAGTACACACCTCCATATTTTGCCGTTATGGCACGATTCACATTTTGATTATCTCTCGACCGTTTAGCAGAAATTAATATGTAAGCCAATATTTCGTTTAAATTGTTTATTTGTTTTGCAGCGAACGGAAGCGGTTGCTGGATAGATACAAATATATGGGTCGTAATTAACGCCCGGTAATTTAATGCGGTTTGCAGATTAAAAAAAATACTGAATGCTCGATAAAAAATTTTAAAACGCAGTAAAATAATACGAAATGCCTTAGAGTGCGATCATATAAAGTGGAAAAAGGGAAACCTCGAAACGAAAGATAATAGGCTATAAACTTGCATAAATCTTTATTTTGATATTTTATAAGTTAGCTCAAAAGTCTTATAGAATCTCGAGTACGCGAATCAAGGTATTCAAGGCCAAAAAGGTAGCAAAATCGTTTTTTTATATCTTGTTCCCTTTGCTCTAAATGACATTTGAAGTTATTAGAAAAGTTGTAGAGCATAAAATCCTACATAAATTTGATTAACAGGTGTTGATATGCAATACAATACATAGTACGGTTTATGAAGTTAATTATTTAATAAAAGTTAATTAATGTTAATAACAAGAAAGGGGGATTTTTTAAAATTAATCCTCTTCAACTTAATCTTCTTGTCCGTCATCGTCTTCCTCTTCTGTTCACCCACATGCATTTCCAATTCAATATCATCATGCTCGTTATCCGTTATATTCGGGTCTAAACCTTCAAGGGCATCAGATACATATTCACTTTCTTCATCAAGATCATTTGGATATGATCACGCGTTGATACATGCCTGTTCATTACATTGACCAAGTAACCACAAACTGAGGAGCATTATGACCTTTCTCCATCCGTACTCGAAGCACAGCTATTCTTGCAATTGAAAAATATCCTATTGAGTAAATATTCTGGTGCTGGTGGTAATCATGTTATCGGTTTCAGGGTTTAATAACAACCCCATTCCTAGGGTTCTAAATCATTCTCTAACCAAGCTTGGATCTGGTAGTAGACACGATTCTAATGCTGTCGAGCTGCTGTACTTGTAGTAACGTACATGTTTGTTAAGACTTGTTGATTTCATGAATTGCATATATCGAAAATTGGAAGGCAGTTTTCTTGCTGAAATACTCGAACTGCTTTATATAAATTTGATTGAACATTTCAACAATTGTCAGTTCTTGAATAATTGCTTTTTAATTTCTTTCCTACTTAAATTATAATTATGATAAATTAAAATATAATTAAAATGTACTCAAACTACACTGACCGGCACTAAAATGTAGCCACAATTTGAAAGTAGGATTTTACGCGAACAGCTAATGAGATTTTTATGATTTTGTTTTTTAAATGTAGATTGATTCCTCAGTAACGATGTCAGAAATTTTTCTTCAGAATTTTATTTGAGCATATACGGGGTGCAATAATGAGATGAAGTTTGTAACACCCTGTGGGGCGCAGCAGCTACAGTAGCTGATGTCAACTGGAATTACTCTGTAGCTTCATATTTTCTGAACATTTTGTTTCTTATTTCATGGCATTATCTCTGTTTTTATTGGAGATACACTGTTTTAAAACGAACGTCTTGGACAAGGGCTTTAAACGCAGAAATTTTGACGTGCAAATAATCACGGCGGCATATGCAGAAACGAATACGAGTTGTCTTGACGACATTTAAGAGTCACATAAATTTTTTTATGTGTCAACGCTTGTCACATAAAAAAATGCCTGTGACGGATGTTGCTCGTATTGTAGTCTTAATTGAGGATGGTCGAAGTCAAGGTATACCCTTGGTATACATCGAACAACAGGATGCTTGAAATCTATATATGAAGACGGGAAGGGTTCCGGAAAAAAACGGAATTGAAGAAATGAAAGATTTGGGAGTGTACAATTTTCGAACGCAGATGTTCTCATGGAGGTTCTGTAATGGTATGGGCGGGAATTTCCAGGGACGCCCGTACAGATTTAATCTTTGTTGAAAACGGCGCCTTAAATCCGCATCGATATATCGAGCATATTCTCCAGAACGCAGTTGTTCCCTATTCTCATTTTGATGGAGACGGCTTCGTGCTAATGCAAGATAATGCGCGTCCACACGTGGCACTAGTAGTCAACGAATATTTGGACAAAGTGGGTATTGAAGAAATGGTTTGGCCAGCTGGCAGCCCTGACTTTACACAAGAATTTATAACAAATCTTATTGATTCGATGCCACATCGACTGAATGAACCTATTATGAAGCGAGGAGGTCACACTAGATAATAGCCCATATAAATTAGTTTCTCCTTTTTTTTTTTTTAATTTTCACGTTTTTGTTAGTTTTCAGATTAAACTTATGTTTTGATGTTTATTTGATTTGATTTGGCATTTTTTTATTTCACAAGCGTTGACAAACTCTTAGATGTCATATTCCAAAACAACTCGTATTCGATTCCGCATATGCCGCCTTGATTATTTACAAGTAAAAATTTCTTAATTTAAAGCCTTTGTCCGAGACGTTCGTTTTGAAACAGTGCATCTCCAATAAAACAGAGATAATGCCATGAAATAAGAAACAAATGTTAAGAAAAGATGAGGCTACAGAGTGATTCTAGTTGACAACAGCTACTGTAGCTGCTGCACCCCACAGGGTGTTACAACTTCGGGAAGAAAACTTCGTCTCATTATTGCACCCCGTATACGCTCAAATTAAATTCTGAAGAAAAATTTCTGACATTGCCTCATTACTGATGAATCAATCTACATTTCAAAAACAAAATCATTAAAATCTCACGAGCCGTTCGCGAGGAATCCAACTTTGAAATTGGGGCTACTTTTTAGTGGCCGATTTTTGGGGCGGTGTGTATTTCATTTTATTATCTTATTAATATAAATTGCCTAAATATTATTGAACGGATGTCTTATTAATGACTAACATCTATAGACATTATTAATTAATTGCTAAATACCTACGATTTTTAGTAAATAATTAACTATAAACCGTACTAGATGTTATATGTATTGCACAGTGAACCTAGTGTTATCATACATCTAAGCGCTTCTTACTCTTCGCGTTCTATCTCAAGAACGGTTAATTGTATCAAATATAGTCCCCGATCAAACTTGTAGAGAATTTTATGCTCTACAACTTTGCTAATAACTCCAAATATCATTTAGAGCAAAGGGAACAAGATATTTACAAAAGACCGGTTCTTACTACTTATCACCTTGAATATCTTGACTTGCGTAAACGAAATTCTATGATACTTTTGAGCTAAGTTATAAAATGTCAAAACTAAAAGTTTTGCAAGTTTATAGATTACTATCTTTTATTCCGAGGTAGAATCCATACTGGAGTAGATTATTATATTTTTTTAAATCACAATTATAAAATATAATTTGCACGCAAATTCCTGGTCACTATTTTAATCAAATATGCTCTCAATAAAAATGTAAATGTTCCATAAGTTATGTTCACTATTAAATCAAAGTTGCATTGTAATAATAATGCCGTATAAGTGCCGTATATCGCATAGCAATAAACGTGCGCTTGTTTACAAGAGTCTACAGAGAGATATCCACTTTTCCGGAGGCCCGCAGGTGCTTTAACTGCGATTGTAGTGACACAGGTATACTGGGGAGTTAATAAATTGACAAGACTGAAGGTAACTTTTTAATCCAGAAGCTCAGTCGAACAACCTTGTGACACAATTTCTGTAATGTAATGATCTAAAAATATTCTTGGGAAACTAACTGGTCCTCCTGGGCAGACCTTATGCCATGTACACGAATTTTTATGATTTAGTCAGTTGTCGACCCGTGGCAAAACTACTCCTCTTTGGTAGGCGACGTACAGGTACACGTATTTTAAAGTTTGCGCTTCAAATTTAGGAAACATTTGAATTTGTTACAGAATTCGTTACATTTATCGAGCCTATATTATTTTTAGCGAATATTTATAAATATAAGAAGCTTGTGAATTTGGTACACAGCAATCATTTTATTCATCCAGTATCTGTTATTATTATATTTATCGAGCGTCAATAATTTTCACCAAATATTCAGTTCCTTGTCATGTTTTTGGATAAATTAACTGGGAAATGTAGCATGCATTGAGAATGAAATATCGACCATTTAATTTGTTCCCCAAATATATTTGCATTATGTGTCTCCTCCCATTTATTTGAGGTAATTCATTATAATACTACATTAGCTATTTATCTAAACAGTTCGGAACAGTACTATTTTGTGTAACGAGCAGATTTTTGTGGAACGAGCGCTTGCGAGTTCCGCAAAAGGATGCGAGCTACACAAAATAGTGTTTCCCAACATGTTTCATATAGGGATTTTTTTCTAATTTTCACCAATTTTAAATTTTATGAGAATAACTCTCAATTTTATACGTTTAAAAATAATCCAGTACTTTGTAACGGTGTGACATATTGTCACTTTCATAGATTGTCAGGTGTCATAACCTACTATGAAACTAACTTTTTCTAATTTTGACATGTAAAGTGAGATTTTTCAAAACCCTTTGACGTTAGGAATAAAATTCAGACTTTTCTTCTCATAAAATATAAAATTGGTGGAAATCAGAAGAAATCTTGTATGAAACACGTTGGGAAACACTATTTGGTGTAACTCACATCCCTTTGCGGAACTCGCTAGCGCTCGTTCCGCAGAAATCTGTTCGTTACATAAAATAATACTTTTCCCAACTAGTTACATAAATTAAATAGCTATTACAAAACTTGTTGCGTATAATTTTACTTTTCGTAACTTGTTGTGAAATGTAAGACGTTTCCTAACGTCAAAGGGTTTTGAAAAGTGTCACTTTAAATTTCAAAATTAGAAAAAACATGGACCGAAATATGTAATATTAGGTATCAATCACAATTTTATTAAATTGTATTTAATGATCAATTGTGAAAAATTAATACCCAGAAGAGTTTGTTGACAAAATACTTTCTAACAAAAAATTGAAAATAGAGCAAATGAAAATAGATTAAAATAAAATTTAGATATAAATCAAGTCCATATACACTCCTGGACATAAAAAACCGGAAAAACAAAAAGTCAATCTTGATAAACGTTGACGACATTCTGTGAATACTGGTTGTGTTTGTTGCGTCACATTTTCGCTAATAAAAAATATATTGATATTTACGTGTTCCTCGAGTCATATAAGCTGAGCATGAACCAAAAAAACACAAACGCCAATAGGTCAGTATATCACATTATAAACATTTTTCTATTGCCTACATTTTAATTTTTTTATTATTTTTTTAAATTTTTGTTGGGACGGCTATTAAACGGGACGTAAAATTTAATAACGTCTATGGACGTCGCTACCCGTCAATGTGTTAAAATTCAATGTTAAAAACCTTTTGAGTTTAGCATCGATATTTATAGCTTTTTTGTTAATAAACGGAATAAAGATCCGGTTAAAAGGATCATTATTTAATATTGTGTTTTCAAAAAGTTCTAATGGATTTGGCGGTAGACATGACAACATTGCGGAAAAATTTAACGACACAAGAATGTGTCTCTGTATTACATTTTTAAGCCTTAATTTTTTTTTTCGTTCATTTTATTTCATTCATTTTCATTCCACGTCATTCCTTTCGATCCATTTGTAGGTAAAAATCTTTCTTTAATCCATGACAGTAATGCATGTCAGTGATTATGTAGGTGAAATGTAGATTCAACGTTTAAACTGGCCTACACGCAGCCCGGATATAAACCCGAACGAGTATGCGTGGGATATGTTAGGGAGGTTAATTCGCAACCGACTATCATAAACCATTGTAAATCTTCGAATCATGGCAGCAGTTACGAGGAGCACGAGGCGGCAATATCCGATATTAGTGTTTGTTTAGTTGTTTAAGTTATCTGTATGGTTCTCTTATTTTCTGTTATAGTAATGGTGATGATTATTTCGGAAAGAAGATGTAAACTCTATTTAGTTTGCCCATATGTGACAAATTTAATTTTAAGTTTCTATAATTTCATCTTAGAAAAGCTGGATGAGATAGGTATATGGATTGTGTGTCCTCCACTGTTCGTCAGCGGTTTTCCTTTAGGGCGCGTCTTATCCCTTATTTGGGGTTAAAGGGACTGGTCCCTTTTGATTAATCATTAATATTTTACGTGTTTAATTTTGCATGCAATTTGAACTACAAGAAATTTTTGGGGGTTGTCTAATTTATGTGGTGTTTTTACATTGTATATTGATTACTGCACAATGATGATGTTGACGTTAAGTAAGAAGGGGTAAATGACTAAACCCTGCGGAATACCAGAAGTTGCCGTATCGATTTTAGACGCAAAGTTAAATTTCTTCTTCTCTTCCTTCGCGAGGGCTTGCATTGTTTCTATAATGATATGGCAATACATAGTTATAAATGAAATATAGGAATGGTACGGGACACGTTTCTGTACCCAGTTTCAGAAATAAATGAGAGTGACTGAGACAGCGTTTCAATTGCCAAGACGAAGACATCGGCTTTGTTTTAACTGCGGAAGACGAAGCCAGCGGTATGAGTCACTGATTTATTTCCGAAACCTCTACTATAAAAATCTGCGTGCTGCAAACCTATTATCCAGCACTGTATTTGCAATAATAATTATATTTGTACATTTACTTAACACTATAAAATAACTTACGCGCCATACTGCTATGTCTCTTACCTGCAACAAAAAAGAATATGTATTAAATATTTACTAAAATATAAAATTAAGCCTGTATATATATATATATATATATATATATATATATATATATATATATATATATATATATATATATATATATATATATATATATATATATATATATATATATATATATATATATATATACATATGTACTGTTAATTAGTATGTTACTTAAATTATGATTGTTTTTTTTAAATGTTTAAATGAAACATTATAATTAAAATTTTTAAATATTTTTGCTATTTTATAAGAAATATGGCATATGAAAGCAAGTGCGAAATATTTTTGTTAGTATCATTAGTATTATTATTTATTTATGTTATATATGCATTATTTGTTGCAATATAATTTCTTTTCCTCAGAATTAATCTGTCTATTAAATCTGGTGGAATTTGTGTCAATGCTATTTGTTTTAAAAACTTCTTTAACATCTTATTAAAATATTCTTCATTTAATGGGATATTGAATAATCTTGCGATATGGCTATGCAACGCTGCGTATTTATGAATGATAGGATGTTGCGATTTATTGTTAATGATTAGACCAGTGTTTGTTGCTTGTCTATAAATTTAGAAAATGTGTTCATCTTCTATATTATTAATGATAAAATCTATTAAGTTGATACTTTTGTTTATATTTTCTGTTTCAAGTGTAAATTTGATTTTTGTATGTATTGAATTTAAATGATTTAAAAACAATTGTGCATTATCTACATTGTCATTCCATAACATTCACACATCATCAACATATCTAAAATAATAGACAATTTTATCTTTGAAAATATTGTTTTCTAAAATATAATTTGTTCCAAAATGATCGATAAATAAATCTGCTAGTAATGGTGATAAAGGAGACCCATGGATAGACCGTCTGTTTGGGTGTGAATAAGTAATGGAATTAAAATTTATAAAGTTATGTTGTAAACCATTATCCAAATTATTTTCTGTCAGTTTATTATATAAAATAGTTTTAACTTCTAAAATAGGAATATTAGTAAACAGATTAGTTACATCAATAAAAATAAATATACTATTATTTGGTATCTCAATATTTTTGATATTATTTGCTAGTATTGTACTATTTTTAATCGTATGTTTGAAATTTAAATTCGTTGTGTTATTAATGAAATTCTTTAGCCGTTTAGCCAATTTTGTAAGTAGGTGAACTATTATATGATACCACTAGTCTGATTGGTATATCTACTAATGTGTCAGCTTTATGTGCTCTCAATAAAACATAAAGTCATGGTATTATTGTAAAATCTGGATTTAAATTTTGTAATGCTTTTTTGTTTCTAAGTTCTTTAAACGTCTTTAAACAATCTTTAGTTAGTAGCCCACAGGGAAGAAATATTGTAAGTATCCTGTAAGCTTATCAGACAGTTCTTCGCTATACTATTATATTACATTGTCTCATTTTATTTCTCATTTTATGCCTATAAAAATAATGTAAAGAGCATTTTCATAAATTCATCAACAACGTGGGATATTAAAAGTTTTTCATATATATTCAAACATAATAAATAAGTAACCAACGTGGGCATTTATATATCTCAATTATCGCTCACAACAGTGGGGCATAAAGAGTCTTTTACATTCATAACATGTGTATTTGCTTATTTCCCTTTTCTATTCTCTTTCTTTATTTCTCTATGTAATGAAATGCTACAAACCCAAGATTACTTTTCACAATATATATATATATATATATATATATATATATATATATATATATATATATATATATATATATATATATATATATATATATATATATATATATATATATATATATATATATATGTTGGTTCTAAATTTGTCAAATATCGCATGTGAATATATTTCAACAGACGCATTTAACTCACTTCAAAATCGTAGAATATATATATATATATATATATATATATATATATATATATATATATATATATATATATATATATATATATATATATATATATATATATATATATATATATATATATATATATATGTTGGTTCTAAATTTGTCAAATATCGCATGTGAATATATTTCAACAGACGCATTTAACTCACTTCAAAATCGTAGAACGGCAATAATGGCATGGACATATTCCTATAAATAGTAGCGCTTGACACTGGAAAACGCCTGAAAAGTGTGTTTCGTAGGTTAAAAGTATATTACTCGTATAACGACATACGACATCCTAAACCCGCCACATTAATCGAATATCCCGAATTATCAGTAGAAGTATGTGTACGGAGCAAAACTAGAAGAAAACAACTATTTTTTATTCCAATTTTTGTATACGTTGCAATAAGTCGATTACTATATTTTGCAAATTAATGAAAATTCTGCTTACATGGGCCCTTATGGTCTCAACGAATATTATAAAATAGTGGTTGAAATCAAGCAATAAATGTATCTCCATCTGGAGAATAGAACACAGAAGTAAAAATGCGCCTCTCAGTCACAGTGTTACGTGGATGCACTATTTTTATTGAGCAGGATATGCCCGAAAACCTAATTTCTCAAATTTTCAGATCCAAGTAGTCTCTAATGGGTGGTCACCGTAAGGCTCCTGTATATAAGCGGGGAAATTAAAATAGGCGGATGCACTATAGTTTTCCAAATAACAGTAGTTGTGTATCAGCCACAACCCAGATAACACAACTTCCTCTAAACACCAGCGCAGCGCATGAGCATCGGCGGTCGCATCTTGCTACGAGCGTTTCTAAACTTACACATAATCCTCCAGTTGGGTATTAATTTAGGTTGTGTTTTTGTTTTGGCCCCATTCGTTGCAATTTAAGATGCAGTCAGCGACGATCGCCTTGGAGGCAGACGAAATGTATACAGTGAAATTGAGTAGGTAGGTAATCGAAACTGTCAGGAACAGTTGCTGAGCTGATATAGATCCACTTAACGTAGACTCGGATTATAGCTCGGCCATATCATAAAGTCACTCACAGTAACGATACATTTTTAAAGGACATTGAACACATCTTTTGGTCTATATTGGCATTTTTTGGTCAAGTGTGAAATCGGACATATATAAACCTGAGTTTTGCATATTGTATAGGGGGTTTAGGAAAGCTTAACTTATTTAATTAATGAAATTATC
>CAXKVY010009860.1:0-25159 GCA_964058915.1 Tetropium fuscum
CAAATATACATTTTCAGATAAAGGAAGAGATGTATACACGATAATGGACTGGACGTTTGTACCAAATCCCTCACAATTTAACAGCCACGCACTACATTACCTGTCAAAATATTAAAGGATAATAAGTACTTATGTCCAAACAAATATCAGATATGCCATAGATGAATATAATATAGATATATGCTTTTTGACAACGTAATAAATACTTATTGTAAGATTTCTCATTTGAGCACCTATGATATATTTTAACTACTACCAAATTCTTCCATTTGAAGGAATTGTTTTTTCTTTCAAATAAATGAATGCACATTGCAATCACTAATTAATAAAACTAAAGTCAACTCATTCCTCAAAAGCAGTAAAAATACATATATACTATATAGCTTTTGCTTAATTGCTAAATATAAAAAGCAGTAATGCACACTAATGTCTAATCAAATATATTTTAGTTAGGTATGCCTTTTGACGTATTAAATATTTATTGTAGAATTTATGAATTCAGAAATTCATTTGAACTACTATCAAGTTCTTCCATATATACACTAACGACATATTATTATAACTCATATGTGACACCGAATAAGAGCTAAAAACTTCAAAAAAAAATCAAAGGTAAGAGGCAAATACATTTTTAGACGAAGGATGAGATATAATATAGAGAAGATATAATACAAGATAAGGGACTGGATGTTTGTACCAAATCCTGGTAAAGAGCATACCTACCGGAAACTATCCAATTAACAGCATACTCGCGATTCTTCTGAGCTCTCCTTCGATTTGATCTTGTCGTGTTACCATGATGCAACCTCGAAATTTAATTTAACAGCCATGCGTTACGTTACCTCTCAAAATATAAGGACAATACTTATATACTATACTTATAATACCAAACAAATATCAGATATGCCACAGAAGAATATGATCTTTGACAACGCAATAAATTATATATTTGTAAGATTTCTCATTCCAGAACCTACGATACATTTGAACTACTACCCAATTCCTCTCTAGTCATTTTTATTTCACAAATGAATGAATGCACATTGCAATCACCAATAGAACTAAAAGTCAACTCATTCCTCAAAAGTAGTAAAAATACATAGTTTCAAATGAAAAAACTATAGCTTTTGCTTAAGTAATTGGTAAATATAAAACGAGGCAATGCACTTATATCAAAGGATAGCACTAATGTCTAATCAAATATATTTTAGTATGCCTTTTGACGTAATAAATATTTATTGTAAAATTTATGAATTCAGAACCTACAATGCATTTGGACTACTACCGAATTATTACATACACCACTGACAGATATATTAACGGATATGCAACTCTGAGAAAGAGCAATAATCAAAGGTAAGAGGCAAATACATTTTTAGATGAAGGAAGAGATATATGCAAGATAATGGACTGGACGTTCGTACCAAATCCTGGTAAAGACCGTACCGGAAACTCTCCGATTAACTGAATACTTCGCGATTCCTCAAGTTTTCGTTCAATTTGGTCTTGTATTACTGGATGATGCAAAGTAAATTGATAAAGTATGTGGTTATACAAAAATGGTGTGGTTGTACTAATACAAAAGTTACAAATTATATATTCTTTATTTATAAAAATGTGTGCTTGAATTCAATGAAACATTTTGATCATTTATGTTTATCATCTTTTAAAACTTGGATTTTCATAAATATTATAAACAAATTCAATACCATTCAATATCATATACCTGTATTTGCTTGTTTAAAAGCACAACTTATTTCTGTAATTAGTACATATGGGCTAGCCCGTAAATAAATAAATAAATAGGTGGTAATTGATAAAGTATGCGGTTATACAAAAATGGTGTGTTTGTACTAATACAAAAGTTACAAATTATATATTCTTTATTTATAAAAATGTGTGCTTGAATTCAATGAAACATTTCGATCATTCATGTTTATCAGCTTTTAAAACTTGGATTTTCATAAATATTATAAACAAATTCAATATCATTCTCTCTTTGAATATTTTCTGGAACCTCAGGATCACTAGAAATAAAAAAATATTTTTTTTGTGTATGTAGTAATACACTATTGATTAGTATATTACCTACCTAACTTTCTTTAAATTTTTTGGAATCTCTGGGAAAAATGTGTCACAGTCAAATGCTTTATAAATGTTTGTTAAATAAAGCCTATAGAAATTGTTAGACTCCATGACCTCCTAAAAATATGATAATAATTATATGCTGAATTAACTTGATTGTATTTAAAGGTACCTATTGCCAATAGAAAATAAGATCTAATTTAATCGATCTTGGCCAATGATATACTTACTCACAACTTTAGAAATATATAGAAAAATAGGGAAAAAAAATATAGATATGAATTGTAATTTACTAAGAATAGGTACAGATAAATATGAAATTAAATTGCAAATGTAGTAATACTAACTTTATAAATGGTACTACCACCGATTACCCAAACAGACTCATATAAATTTTGGAATTCTTTATCTTCTAATTTTTCAATGCACTTCTCCAAGCTTTTAAAGGAGTATACATCCTTATATTGTGACAAATCCAAATCTGACCTAGACAACACAATATTTATTCTGTTGGACAAAGGCTTATATTTTGTTGGTATTGCCTCCCAAGTTCTTCTGCCCATAATAACGACATTTTTCTTATTTTTAGTGCTGTTTGTTGTCATACGAGAAAAGAAAGCCATTTCACTCCTGAAAGTAAACAAACAACATAAATATTCGAGACCTATACCTAGGTACATAAGTATAAGGTATAGTACATAGTAGTAAAAGTATTGTAGACTGATGAGGCGATAACTCATCTTTAGAAACTTAAAAGTTTCTAAATACATTAACCTGTATAACCTCCTATTTGAAAATAAAAGAAATAGGACCACTAACTACATATAATAGTTTTGAAGTGGTAACTCTGAAGGCAGGGTTTTCCATTGTTCAGTTAAGGTAGTTTAGTCAACAGTTAAATTGTCCGCTAAAACAGGTCATTGTCCTACATGTTATATTATAAATATAACATTTAACCATAAAAATTATATCATTTAATAGGTAGGTAGGTATAATCTACATTATTTGCTCGTTATTTAGTAGGTATGTTTAATTAATCCTTTACAATATTATTAGACTAAGAAAAAAATATTAACTTTGTGAGAGTAAAGCAAATTTTTATTACAATTGCGACATTCGGTGTGTTATCATCCATTAAGAGAATTGAAAAAATTGACAATGCCTATTAATTGTCAATCCATTTTTTTTTAAAACAGAGCGCAACATTTTATATTCTACCTAATTTATTATTTGAATATAGTTTTCACACTTCACTCCTCTTTCTAATGTACCTAGGCACCTAGTCAGTATTATTTTTGTTTTTACTGAAATGGTGTTACAAAATTCAGTTGTTACAACCAACCAACTACAATTGCTTTTTATCTGAATATATTCTATATACCTACCTACCTAAAGACGTTTCTATCTAATCAAATCAAGAAGTTGCCCTAGTCTAGTAAGGCAAAGTGGGATGTCACTGGACAGATTCGCCTTTACTAAAACATGAAGCAATTTTTATAGTAAATAGGCACATAATAATATATTAGAAACTTTAGATGTTTTTAAACTCTATAGATTGCTACCTAGTAGTTTACTACTCATTGCAGCATCGTTGACTGAGAAAACTATTACATTAGGGTGCTCTTTCCCTAAAATGGATGTATGGAACAAATAATTTTCGATCATTTGTAGGTTCTTGGTATTACATCCATACTATAGATTATAGGTACCTACTACTATTAATTACTTACTAATATATGATTAATATATTGACAGACATTTTTTCCTTTATTAATATATTAAATATAATATTAAATTTTTCCTTTAGGAATGATTTAAATAAATTTTATATTATTTTTAGTTTTATTTTTGGCAAAATTTAATATTCCTTCTATTTAGCCATTCAACTAAAAGGTATAGGTCATTTTCTCTTAATCCACGTTTATTTAAAAACAATTCAAATAATTAAATGTAAATACTTGGCATTAATGCTAGGTAATGTGTAATGTGCATACAAAACCAAAATAAACATCTTTTTCTATTTCTTTTTTACGGATAGCAACAAGACAAAAAATACGTGCATTTTAATCATTTTATGCAAGAAAGGGCCATATTGCAAACAAATTAAATAACAATATTTATTGTCTTACAAAAAAAACCGATTGATTATAAACTTACTTCAACCGCCAAGGAAGATTGTTGTTTTTTCCTATACCCATGTTTTCACATGCTGCTGCTATTAAATTCATTTTAATTGCCATGCTGAGAAACTATAAAACATATCAATCTACGTACAAAACAAAACTGAACAGCCGCAATACTTGTGAATTATACCTATCTATGCCTAAAGTAAAGTTACTTAGGTTAGGTACCCAGAACCCAGACCCACATTACAATTTTGATTACAAGTTAGAACGTTACAACAAATAAGCTGTGGCACAGAAGAGTAAGCTCTCTCTTCTGTGGCTGTGGTTACAACGTGTCTTATCTATGGTTACAACATAGGGTTACAATCACAATTGTAACCACGGAACAGAGAACGCACACAAGTTCGGTGTCTCAGAGAGGTGGGTAGTTGTGAACGAACTAGTACAATTGAACTATTCACCTCACTGAATGAAATGAATCATTCCTTGGTGCCGGAAAGAATCATTCACCGCGAACTAAAACAATATAATTCTGATAATATGAAACCCGAAACCGATTCTTGAATTCAGTTAAACTGATTGAAATCACATCGGCCTTTAGTCAGACCGGTACTTGAAAGTCAAGAAGTACCTACTTTTTTACGTTTTATATATATTTTGCAGTACATTTAAATATTTATCAATTTATTATTTTTTTAATAACTTTATTAATGGTTATATTTTTGTTTTTATTTTTGCGCGTTACACGAATTACGAATTACACGTACCTACCTACAGAAATATATATGTTTGGTTGCTTAAATAAATACTTTTATTTACTTGTTTTTTTATTTTCTATTCCTAATAATATAGTAGTCAAAGGACATCTGTGGTACCTACGTGTTTTAATTCACTATTCAGTGCGTATTTCTTTTGCTTTACCTACTCCCTCCCAACACGCCGATATTACGACGGTACCGACCGACTAACGGCAGTCCCAGAAACCAGAAACATTAACAGATAACTGACTAACTGAATTAAAAGAATCAAAGAATAATTCAATTGAATGATTCACCTAGGTGAATGAGACCGAAGGAACTATTTCGGCAAAACGAACTAGAATTCCCATCTCTAGTGTCTCTGTCTGTAACCTATAACCTATGATAATCAAAAACACAAAACACAACAGAGGCGAATCAAGCTGGAACATTAGACACAGCGCAGAAATGTGGATATCTCTGCCAGAGCAGAGAGGTCAGAGAGCAGTACAGTTATAGTAGGGCAGCCCACGATTCTAAATGGTGATTTACTCGAGCGTCGTGTGGACCTATGGGACTTTTATTAGATGGCAAAAAGAAAAAACGGTTAGATGACGTATATTCTTTTATCGGTGGAGGGAGCGTCTACAGACTTTCAAAAATGTAAAAAAAAAACAGTCACATGGGAATTCTACCAAAAACAAAACTGAAAATTGCGGTATAGATTTCAAGTGCTATTTGTGGTGGCGAAGCAATATCAAATAAAACCACCGGTAGATATGCTAATATGGCTTCATCCTCTGGGAACACTATATGTTCCATGACTACATATTGGCGGAATCTTCTGTAACTTTGTTTTTAACAATAATGTCACTATGGCCCCATCTAATGCCACACCAGTGTTTCATAATTGTACTGCATGTGACTATTAATAATTATTATCACAAAATGTAAATACAAATATTTTTTATTGTATTGTATTGTACCTATTTATCGAGTTGTAAAGCATTTACGCCCTCTCGTGGAACTTTTTTTACTTTTTCCACTTGTGCGTATTATGCTATTTACAACTCTCGTTACGTAATATACTATTACACAACCAGTTGCGTAATATTTTAGTTTTCGTAACTGGTTGTGAAAAGTACCACGTTTCCTGACGTCAAAGGGTTTTGAAAAGTCTAACTTTACATGTCAAAATTAGAAAAAATACATTATTCTGTAAGTTATTGTACATTATTTTAAATATTTTGTTAATTTGTAATTGTGATAAATGATGTGTGATTGTGATTTTCATGTTGTTAAAGAAAGATTATTGAAATTGCCCAAAAATAAGTGGAAGTTGAAAGATGATATACGTTCACTTAATCTAGCAAAATATCCAAAACCTAAAACATTTAGACAGAAAGACCGCGATGAAAGGATTAAAAAAAGGAGCTTGATTAAAAATATAATTAACAAGTAAGTACTTCTCGGTAAAATATTTACCTATTTTATTTTCATAACTTGTATATTTAATTTTTGTTGTTCTATTAATTATTAATGCTATTAAACAAAATGTAGAATTGTAATTCTGTTTACTTCTGGCATGGTTTGTTGTGTTTTGGTGTTAGAAAATAAATTTGTAGCAAAGAAAATTGTGATCCAACACCAACATTAACAAATAATAATGGTGGTGCAGTTTTGGTAGTGGATACAATAGAGCCAGAAACTACAAGTATTGGCAATAATGCGGAGACATTGTAAGACAACCTACAAGGTAGTGTTTGTTCCATCGCTATTTGGGACATAATACATTAATTTTTAATTTTAATAGTTATTTTGTGACGGTTTTGATAATTAACACGTTGACCGCCGTATGCATGCTCATGCTCCACACATGTATTTATACTTGCCCTTATCCCCTTATATAGGGCCATGTGATACGTATCTGTATCATATAGGTTAACTTTTGCCATTATTCTACAGTGAAACTGCCGTGTCTCACAGCAGCTATTTGAATGCATGGACTATGTATATATAGGTAGGTACAAAATGAAAAAAAATATAACAAGTGCGAGTCTGACCAACAACACCTTAGAGGGGTTATTGGTCTGACTCGCTTACGAACGGTTGCCTACCAATCTATAAAACCACACAAGCTTTTAATTAATTTCGTCCGACCGGCGACTCCGGCATTTATTAGCATACATTAGCATAGCATCCATTTGTTAGCCCCCATTCCGAGTGCATCCATTTGCGAGCCCCCTTAAATATATATTTTATTCAGTATTATTTTTTTAGTATTTGTTGCTATAGCGGCAACAGAAATACATTATCTGTGAAAATTTTCAACTGTCTAACTATCACGGTTCATGAGATACAGCCTGGTGACAGACGGATAGCCGGACAGACGGACAGCGGAGTCTTAGTAATAGGGGACACTTTGGTACGGAACCCTAAAAACGCGACAACCCAACAAACATGATATTCCGGCGCTTTAAAGGGCCTGTACTCCTGTACCACGAACATTGGCAAATAGCTGGTGTCGGGGAGCTGGTACTTTGCCATTAAAGGTCTAATACAGTACCCCCTGGAATCAACGACTATACACGCCTATCCTGGAACTGCAATGGCACTTAGAACGATTGTTTGTAAAGGCCCTGTATATTAATTGGTAACTACTGCATTAGACCTTTACTTTTTTATAACTGCACGGGGCCTTTACAGTTAAAGCGAAGTGAACGGGTAATTAATATATATAAATTATTTAAATAATATGTATTATTTCATTTTATATAATATAATTAACACGTTGATTACCGCAATGCATTTTTTTTTATCTTCACAGGCCACTGTTGAATCGTCATATTCTGTTAATCTATAGTGATTACTTCACTTGACCGCGCTGTAAAAACAATCTTTGTGATTTTCTTTTGAACGCTATATGGATACATCCAACAGGCGGAGATGTGTTGTTTGCTATAATAAAATATCAACAGAAAGTGGCAAAATTATTGCAGCTAAAAAAGCATAAATTTCTCGGTGTAAATGTGACCAGAGCGAAAAACATTACTGTGTGACATGCTTTTGCGAAGCCGATAATAGTTGTACCCTATAGCAAATAGCTATTTTTTAATTGATTATTTTCTTTTTCCATTATAAACAAAATAGCTTTCGTTTCTTGCCTTTTAGAAATAAATAGTTTAATTTATTTCTTTTCTTTTATTGAAATACTTGCGAAAAAATAGTAATAACATATATACATATTTTTCTGATACATAAAAACTTATTACATATACTTAGCCCAGCAAGTATTTTGCTGAGCTACGATCTTGGGAAACTATTTTTACCGCATGATAATATATTATAAGTATGCTAAAAGTAAACGATTTACAAAAAATAAACCTAATGATAGGGCTTTAATAACCGAGACATAAAAATTAAAATATAAAATGTTTCTCAAGCTCGTAAACACCCTGTATATTTAAACAATGTCCAATTGCCGCAATGGGAGATGGGAGATGGGGCAGTATAACTTTTCTTACAGCAAGCTAACATCGTCACTATAAAGGCGCTTTCATTCAACAAGTTGTTATGTTTTGATAGAATACTAATAACTAATCAATTTTATCACAAAAACCATCAAAATAATACACTAAATTAAAGAATAACTGTATTACTTCTATTTCAAGAATTATTGCTGACCCCACTTTACCACAAAACGTTCGATGGTATTAGGGTATTAGACATCCAAATGATGCCGATGTGACACGGCCGCGGAACGTGTTAAATGAATCCGTAATATTTGAATGGGAAACATTCTTATTCTGCATCACATTCACCATCCAATTGTTCTATGATATGACGAAAGGTATATTATAGTGTGAACAATATGTTGTTATACTATACATGATAATGACATAATGTGATGGACGATGTATATAAAATTATTTGCTTTTCCTTAAATTCATGGAAATCGGTTATACTTGACAACGCTGTTAAAAATGCGGTAGCACGGCGGCAAATGCGGGATCGGCGGCTCCTTTTATCGATATAATGAGAGTTTTTTGCTCGGGTTTTTATGTCTCATATTTCGATGTTACAAACTACAGAATATGCCCGTAATGCCAAGGCTAACGTAAACGCGAAAATCCCAGCTCTGCGCATGAGTAGCTGCCAGACTCTGCTTCTTTGTAACTTAAATTAAGCCACAGAGTACCCCGGTACTCTATTTAAATCATAAGCGACAAGTGGGGCAATCAAAGCATAGATAGATACTAAATCAACGTGAGATGCAATTTTATCTTCTTTTAATAGGACAATGTTTTCCATATTGTGAGTCCTTTACAATATATAACCGTAAAACCGCAAAAATTGCCCTATTGGGACAGTGGCAACGCTAGTGGCGTGCTGGGGTGGGCGGCATCCCACCTTGTACACCCAAGCGCCGGTAGCTGCCCACCCTGCACCGCCGCCGCTGCAGATCGTGCATGTTTATTCCGCGACAGACTGTGTACAGATTTCAGGATCATTTTCACAGCGAAATTTTTGAAAATTCAAAAAGATTTCGATTTCGAATGAATCGAAATAAGCCTTATAGAATTAAAAAAACTCAGCGACACTAGATGGTCGTCGAAAATTTCTGAAAAACACAAATTTCACGAGAAAAAGAATAAATTATATTTTATTTTGTTAACCCTGTAAACCATACCTATACTATAAACTATTACTTATATAACTAGAGTTTAGTTAAAGTTAAGTTATGTATAATATACGAATATTGTGTATGATGCAGGATAATATAAATTGTAAATATATTCTTTGTTTATTTGCTAACTTAGTCTACCGCTGTACAGCCTATAATTATTTCTTTTGCCGGCATTCGCCCACCCATTTCAAAAGGCTAGTGCCGCCACTGTACTGGGGTTACTTACATTTTTTTTACCCCCCCCCCCACTTAAACAGAACTCCGCCCAGGGGGGAAACAGGATAGTCAAAGAGTCATAATAGGCAACAAATTAACAAGCCATTAAAACAATAAAACCTTTTGTAAGAATTATTTCCGATTTTGATTTTAAGCCTACTGGCCTAAATAGGTACCTCACTAGATTCGGTTTATTGATCTTTCTTTCGTTGGTTTGATCAATATTGCCGGTAGCGTGACATTATACTAGGTAAAGGTTTTGTGGTAAATTCAGTTTATTAGTTCCTCATAGCTACTCCAGGTGAGTTAAACTTGAAAGTGATTGTTGATAAAATTATTATTATTATATAGGGTCTTATATATAAGTAGGTTCTCTTACTATTGTGAATCAATTTCGGTAAATTTCTCGAGTAAGCAAATCTCAGAGGGTATTTTAACCTACTTATACCTATTCCTATCTGCGTATTTACATATTATTATATAAATCACTTAATTTAGTTAATAGATATTCCATTTGTTGTTATTTTTTTCTACTTTTACAGTAATGTTAACGTACCTAACTAGTAATTGCGATGACTACGATGTACCGGTACATATTTATGAAACTACACGTGAATTACCTTAGTTGCATACCTATTTATACTATATATATTATTTTAATGAACCCCTAGCTATAGATTGTTTTATTTATTTAAAAACTAGCCATACATACACATACACCTATACATAACCCTACATTCTACATTATAAAATGTACATCCGAACATTCTTTGGGATATTTGACGTGTTTACATGTCGTATCTTTCGGATATGTCGACGTGAATTTCGCCTTCCAACTTAAGTACCATAATCAATAAACGATCCTGTCTGAAAATATTTACTTAAATTAGGAAGTTATACAGAAATAGGAACATGGGTACGGCAAAATAATACCAATCTTGCATTTCGACGGAGGTTTCGCCTGTAAAGCTATCATAACTAGTAGACTGAAAAATTTAAATTGAAAATAGCGAAAAGCCCCATTTACATATCCCGACACAGGTATCGCCTAGGCTATATATATAGTAACCATCACCAGAAAACTAAAAATGGCCATTCACCATCTCTACCTCCCCCAAATAAAGATTTCGGGTTGAATCGGACTATAAATGGTCAAACTCATTCGCCATATTGAAGCCGCCATTTTGAATAGGTACCTATTGGGTGTGTGGTTTGATAAATTGTGCAATTGACCATATTAGTTAGGTTATGATCTCAAATTGGCGCGGGTTCCTAGTTCAGGGCGTTGTAGACGTGATATAGAGAGTCTCTTAGTGAAAAAAGTTGAATAAATACATTGTTTGATATTTTATTTGACTGAGAGAGTGTTAAAATATTGATTAAATATTATCAAAATAAAAATATTACCAATTTTAGAAGGCGATGTTTGTATGAAAAACGTATGTTGTTGCTTGATCTAGTAGTTCAGAGTGGAGTGGGTTTGACATGATCGTTGAATTTTGCGAAGGTTGCGAAGGTTCAGAGAGGAAGGGGTTTGACATATGGTCCTTGAAACTTGAGAGGTTGGTACCACAGGATCTGTGTAGGTACTGTAAGGTTTTGGATAAACTTATTTAATAAGAGACATCATAAATTATAATTTCATTATGTTAATTTAAAAACCGGCAATATTTGTGGCAACATCGCTGAATTTGTATTATATTTGTGTCCTAGGTAACTTCTAATCTCATTTTATTTTGATTTACCTATTTCACGTTTTGCAGTTTTCATCACAGACTTATCTGTTTTTTTCTGATTGCAAATAATTGATTTTGAGTATTGGTTAGAAAATGGGTTAAAATAGAGTACCTACCTTATCAAACTTGGAACCATAAGTGATGTTTTCCTAGAGGCCAGAATATGTAGTTTAAGTTAACTTCTTTAAGTTAAGTTTAAGTTAATATCTTTTTTTATTTGATGACTAATTTTTATTAAAAGTACATTATTCATTATCAGCATCAACTGATGTATCTTGTTCTTGGTTGCCCCGATCTGAACAGAGTATGCATATGATAGGAATAAGTGCAGAACATCTATTCGATCGAAGGGTATAAAGCACAATACCATTGTTTTTCCAAGGCTTTTCCATTAGCATCATCAAGTTTGCTGTACGGTATCTATCTAGTTAATTAATGAAAAACCTTACATAACAAAAATGTCCATATAAATAATAATCCGGTATCTAGGTAGGTACTTACCGGATTATTATTTATATGGATAAATCCACATTTGAGCCCATTTTTTCCATTATTCTTTCATAAAAGTGTACATAGTAGGTATATTATTACATCATTAATGTAAGAAATAGATAAACATTGACCAAAATAGTAATAAACAAATAAACAACCCACCGACAATATCATAACACAACCCTTAACCTTACTTTTACAGCTGGCCTGGCGCTCTTGCGTAAGGAATGTTAAAACTAATACTCGACGTACGTCCATGGAAAACAGACAATTTAACTTAAAAGCATTTATTTAATTAACTCATAGGTATAAAAAAATAATTTGAACTTGAATTGTAGAGAAATATGTTTAAAGTTTCACGTATAATGTGTTTAAATATTAAGAAATGCCCAAAACCCGAGAATTTCCAGTCTGAAAATCACACTTTTGAATCTCCCATAAGAGATACATGGCAGTCAAATTTGCTGAGGTGTGTTTAGGAACCCATTTCAAATTTCGCGCCTAGATTTTGATAACCTAACTAATATGGTCAATCCCAATATTACCGCTGGATAGGGCTGGAACCTTTGATGTAACTGTAACACTCGGAGTAGTTTCCACAAACACCAAAACACTTTCACTTCGCTCGACGCGCGTTTCGCCAACCAAGTTGGCATCATCCGGAGACGATTAAAACTGAGCTTCAAGCAGCCATATCTTGAATGTTTGTTTGGACAAAACCATCGTGATCTGCAGTTATACCCTCGAGATACAGATTTTGAGTCGATTTGTCCCATAGGTAAATGGCAGAATGTAGTGTAATAGCGTCACTTTTAATATTATTTATGCTAAAAAAAATGGTGATCGTGAACAATCTTGGGTCCATTGCTATTCATAATTTACACCACAGATATTTTGAATTCTGGGCCTAATGACTGTGTATCAGGCTTATGCAGATGATGCGGGGCTTTACTCACACTTTCTTGTTGATGATACAGTAAAGACTGGTGACCTTATGAATTCTGTTCGTACTTAATAATATTATGCAATTGTCAACCGAGCATGACTAAAGTTTATTCCCAATCTAATCCAATGCTGGTAGTAAATAGTTGGTAGTAAAAATAAGATTAATATTGTGAAAACTAATTTAAATGTTAATTTGATTTGATACAAAAATTTATGTAGATGCTCCTATAATAATGTGCTAGTAATATGCTCCTATATTCCAGTTTAAAGTATTTTTTTTCTAGTCGTGATCCTTTAAACTTTAATTTAGGTACCTACGTAAAGTGTTATTTGAGTAGCATTTTGGTCGCATCTGACCGTAAGTGGAAAAATTCGAGAACCGTCTTAGAGCCGCCACCTTGAATTTATCTTATGGATTATTTTAACAAAAAAATCCCCATTTCCGAGACAACGATTTTTAGACGATTTTTAGTCTTGAATATTCATTTTGATAAAACATCCTCCCCTAAAAACCCCAAGATAGAGGTATTGAGTTATGGTGCGAAGCGACCATAACGGCAATATTCATTCGTCATTTTGAAAATTTAGCAGTACCATAAAACGGGGCGGAAAACCGGAAAATAGGGGCGAGTTGAAACAATCTGGCGCGGAAAGGCAAATACTCGTGCTGCCACCTGTTGGGCAGAGATTTAGACTTGCAATCGCAGCATAGGTTCCCTAAATGTCCTTAGTCTTTGATTTCGTCAATGATTTCGTGCAGTGCTGGTTATTTGCAAGAGACAGCAGACGATCGCGGCGTTTTGGAAGTTAAGGTAGAGATTGCTCATATATCCACTTTACACCTCTTGTCAATAATATAACAACGTAGTGCTTTTTTTTCGAGTCCGTGTTTATTAGGATAAAGATATATAACCTCAAAAGAAATTCAATATTTATTAAGGCAGATGGCGTAGCAATTTATTTTTTCTTGTCATATGAGGGGCGACTTGAAAATGGTCTGAAACTATGGTCTGACTACCAGGTAGTCGTAAATGTCGCGACTACGATGTGACAAAGTTGCAAGAGGCCCTTAATAGATACAGGCCAGGAATTTTAAGGACACTCAGTGAACAGTATGATCCTCATGTTAGGTAAAATATAAGTTTTCAAATTTCAGTCGAAGTAACTATATTTTTTCATTGTCTGAATTTCAAGTCGCCTCTACAGTGGGAAAAGTTTAAATAATAGATAAACAGCCGATTTAGTAGTTTTCAATTAGCCCTATCGTGGGACGAGATGAAACTAACCCTGATATTTTTATTTTAAAAATTTGCTTATTTTTTTTATTGCTATATATGAATGTCTTCCCCATACTCCAAAGTAATCTACAGTCATTTTGGTCGGCTAATAATAATGTCTGATTGTGGAGTAGAACCTATTTTTTCAAAAAATCGTTATCGAGTCACGTTTTACGGTACTTTGTAGCAATTTTACATGCGAAACCCCCGAAACGAAATATCTCAAAATGTATTGTAAAAATAAGAAATTATTAAAAAATAAGTGTGAGCCATTGTTAATCGATTTAGAAACTATAAAAAACATTTGCTGGGAATAAATAACCATATTATATTCAGTAGGAAATCAAAATATTTGCCTGTAATCTAAAATCCCTCCATTTATGCAGATGATTGAGAAGAACTTGAAACACTTCGTCAACTATGACCTCACAATAAACAGAGACACGACTAGGAGTAAGGATGTGTGAAGAATCAGCATGCTTGGTACCTCCCTTGGAGCCGACTCATAATGGGCCTACTGAACTTCGTCGTATGTATTAAACGCATATTATATAGGTACGCCAGTAGGCGGCGGGGGGTACAAAAACGAGCCCGTAAATTAATTCCCTTCAGCTCTTTTCTTTTTGTAACATTTTGTCTTGTTCTTTTTGTAATTCAAAATGTCGTTTTTGCTATGAATTTGGATCGCCATCTTGAATTTAAGGGGAAATTATAACTCGCTCATAATTTTTGACCGAAAATAGTAATGAACTTGTAGGAATAGTAGTAAACTTGTAGGAAATTCAATTCCCTACAACTTTCGTCAACAGTTTTTTCTCTACGATCGATATTTTTCGAGTCAATCCTGAAAAAAGCGACCCACTAAAACTATTGCATGATCTTGTTTATTTTTACTTTTAGGGCATAGACGAATATAAACAAATTTGTAGGGAATGAAATCGCCAATTTTAGTCCTTATCTTTTCTCTCCCAGGATCAATATTTAAAGTCCTACGCCTATGTAAATTATAGCGGGACGGTTATGATCAAATTTGTAGATCATTCAATTTTCTACAAGTTTATTTATTACCATCTTTAGATAAAAGTTGAAAATGTGCTAATTATTAAACAAAAATCAATTCCCATTAAATTCAAAATCGAGGTAAACGCCATAGCAGAATCGCCATTCTGTTTATACTAACATCACCCCCTCCCCCTAACGGTTACAAAAAACTGAGGGAGTTCAACATGCATGTAAAGGGTGTCTCAAAATTAACGCAAGATTTGAATTAAATAGAAAACACAGTTTTTAGTCTTTTGATTGTTATTTTTTTATTGAATCATAAAGTACATAGGATAGGGTTATTTATTGAATAACACATTGGGCAAATGGACTCCACGGCTTTGCATGCACATACGCACTCGTTTGTCGAAATTTCCCATGACCATTCTGCATAAATGTGGCTGAATTTCATTGATGCAGCGTTGAATCTCCTCCTTTAATGCACGGGTGGTTGTGGGCCTATTGACATAGACCTGTGATTTCAAATAACCCCATAAAAAGAAATCTAATGGTGTTAAATCACACGATCTAGGGGGCCAATTCTGATCACCGAAACGAGAGAGTACACGGCCTGGAAATGTCTCGTGCGGTAATTGAATTGTTTCACGGGCTGTATGGCATGTGGCACAGTCTTGTTGAAACCACATATTGGCCACATCAATATCATCCAATTTTTACTCTAGGAAAAACACGCAACAGACCCAAGTTGAAAACAAATTATGTTCATGATGGAGTTAAATCAGAAATTCGTAATATTGTGTATACCTACTATGAAAGAAGAAAACAAATATTACAATTATTAAAACAATGAAATAGTGAAGCAAAAGGCTGTCTTAGATGTCGGATACATCGGTTTCCTTTGTGAGTAACCTCACATCCCAAGTAAGAGAATAGCATTTTTACGAGAATATAAGAGGATATCCGATGAAATTATAAGCGGATATCCGCAATTTGTGTACTTTGACGAGTCATGGATTTTTGTGAAATGAGGATTTGTATAACAGAACGTGGCAAGATAACGGTGTAAAAAGTTGTAAAACGGGACACACAGGAAATGGTAAGCGTTTTGTTGTGCTATATGCTGGAACTATGTGTGGATTCATACAATGTTTTTAATGTGCTTTATTACTTTTTTCTACAAAGTCAAAGTCGGCGGACTACCACGATTCAATGGACTAAACTTCTTTTAAGAAATGGATCTCGGAAATACTGATTCCAAATCCCACTGAGCCCTCGATAGTGGTGATGGATAATGCGTCCTACCATAGTTTTGTGGAAGAGCCCATTCTTACTGCTTTTTGAAATAAAACAAGACTAAAAGAATGGCTTTCTTGTAAATAAGGCATAATATTTTCGGTGATCTGAAATGAACGTTTAAATTTATGCAACCAGCACAAACAGACCCCGAGATATGCCATATGTGAACTTCTAAAAAAACATGGTCATCCAGTATTGAGAATACCACCTTACCATTTCCAATATCATCCAATAGAATTAGTGTGGGGCATTTGTAAATATAATTATGATCGACATATTGGTGAAGTTAAATTACTCCAGATATTTGGGGAAATTGTGACAAGACATTGGAAACGTAAAGTACTACAATCGGCGTCACTACCCAACAAGCGATTCTCTTTCTATCGCGCCCCACTACAAATTCAGGGTGTGTATTGACAATATATAGCGCTTCGTTACTAAATTATAGAAGGATAGATTTGCTAGCAAGTGCTACATCAGTCTATTGTCAGTATTTACAGTAGTTGGATCCAAATGCAAATAAATACCTGCATACTTACTTAGGTTTGCTATGTGTATTGTTTTCCTAGGATACTGTCCCTTTTTAATAGCTCAGAGACTTATTTCAGAGAATTATTGAAATCTTTAAAGTATTGTTTACAGTTTCATTAATCCGTCATTCAATAAATATTTACAACTAAAATGTAATGATAATAAAATATAAGTCATAAATAAGCCATAAAAACGTTAAAGTGAAAAAACTGAGTTTTGCATAAAAACAGAATCCCAGAAAAATTAAAACTGGTTGTAAGTATACAGGGGAAGTACAAATTTAGTACCTACTTCATAAAAAAATTCCTATCGAGTCTTAAGCCTGCAAAGTAAGAAATGACAACACTGAAATTTTTGAGAAATTAAAATAATTCAAACTAATATGCTCATGCAAGTTTAAACTAATATTCGTATTATATTTAAAATTATACATCTTTGACAGTTACCAAATTTTAAAATTTTCTGACATTTTTCGACTCCTCTCTTTGCTAAAAAAGGTATGTCATATTTCAATCGATATCGTACACCGTTTTTTAGGAATACTGCAGTATTATAATAAAATATACATAAAATAAAAATAATGAAGTAACACTTAAAAACAAATTCTGTCGAAAGAAAATATAGAACTGCTTATGATGTTGAATATGCGCACATTTGAATATTTCTTAATAATAAATTAATGATGCGATAATAAGTAATAATTAATGCAGATACTGGTGATACTTTCAAAATAAAAAGGTTTTCTGTATAATGCACAATTTTTGACAAGCACTGTATAAGATTATAAATACCGTTTTTCTACAAAATAATATATTTCGCCTTTGTCTCATCGCAACTAATTAGCGACCAGACAAACTACGTACTGTAAGATAATCTATTAATTTTTTATTACATTTTGTGACACTTATCACTTGCTAAGTAGATATAAACCTAGCAGGGCAACCTATTATTAAAAAAAAAATCATCGACGTTATTCGATCGCAACTAATAAGCGACAAAAAATACGTAGTTAATTTATTGAAATAAACTGCTGTTCAAAATTATCGCACCACGTTAATATTTGCTAAAATTTGAGGTCTCATAACTTTTTTACTTTTAGTCCAATTTTGATAATTTTTTTAGAATACTGTAGATAAAACGACTAATTTCAACTTGCATATCCAGTCTTTTGTTAACTGAGGACGGTTTAGGTATTATACAGGGCTAACTAAAAGGTTGTTATATAACCCTAATTTTAAAACACTCGGTGGAATAATTTCGTAACCAAATTCTTTAAAAATACCAATTTTTGTTAAGAACCATTTCTTTCCTACATTTTGTTTTTTTGTCCATGTCTTTAGATACATTGGTTTAAGAGCAAAATGAATTTGTCACCAACAGTTTACTGTTAATTTACTTGTTAATTTACTCTGCTGTTACAAGTGATATGTAAAACGTAGGCGGCGTATGTCAACCAAAAAACAACGATTGGGTGTATGCAATCTTATGTTGACACATTTTTAAAAACAATACGGTGTTGAGGAATATTCAGCAATTTATAATAATGAATCGTGTGAGACATTTGACAGCATTGGAATGTGTAAGAGCGCAAACTTTGGTTGAAAAGGGTAGAAGTATGCGATATGTCTCTCGAATTCTGGGTGTTAACCATTCGACAATAAGTCGAATGTTAAAACGTCACAGGGCAACTGGTTCTCACTCCAGGAGACTTGGGCAGGGTAGAAAAAGGGCGACGAATGTTAAGGATGACCATTTTCTCCTCCAAAATGCTTTAAGAAATCGGACAGTAACAAGTTCGCAATTGAAGAGTGAACTTGAGATGGTTAGAAATGTTCAAGTTTCTGCTCTTACTGTAAGGAGAAGACTACGAGAGGCAGGTTTGATCAGTAGAAGGCCCATAAAGGCACCAGAACTTACCAGGGCTCAGAAGGTAGCTCGATTACGATTTGCACGAGCACATGAAAATTGGACTATCGATGACTGGAGGAAAGTCCTATTCTCCGATGAAACAAGAATAAGCCTAAAATCTTGTGATGGGCGGCAACGTGTGTATTGAAGACAAGGGGAAAGGGAAGCCGCCTTCAATTTCGTTCTAAACGAACCCTTTGGTCGTGGCTCCAAAATGTTTTGGGCGGGTATTTCTTTCGATGGCCGTACGGAGTTAGTCCCTATTCATGCAAGGGCAATGAATGCGGTACTACGTAGAGAACATTCTCCAGGAGCATGTAATGCCCTATGCTCGATTTATTGGTCCTGATTTCATATTCATGCAAGATAATGCAAGACCACATGTAGCAAGAATTTGTGTTGAGTACTTGAATGAAGTCCATATTGATGTTATGAACTGGCCATCACGAAGCCCGGATTTAAATCCCATCGAACACCTATGGGACATCATTAAGAGAGCAGTGAGATGACGTCTACCAGCCCCACAGAACCTTCAACAGCTGGAACAGGTTACTCTTCATGAGTGGGATAATATTCCTCAACCCGTCATTCAAAACCTCATTAGAAGTATGCCACGGCGGATTCAGGCTGTAATCCGAGCTAAAGGTGGCAACACAACCTACTAGGGATCAGCTCACATAATTTAATTTCTTTGTTTTCCTTTGTTTTCTTGTTAATTAAAAAATGTTTCTTCTCACCCTGAAAGTTTTTTCAATTAATTTCTGTATGGTGCGATAATTTTTAACCAATGCATCTAAAGACATGGACCAAAAAACAAAATGTAGGAAAGGAATGGTTCTTAACAAAAATTGGTATTCTTAAAGAATTTAGTTACGAAATTATTCCACCGAGTGTTTTAAAATTAGGGTTATATAACAACCTTTTAGTTAGCCCTGTATAATACCTAAACCGTCCTCAGTTAACAAAAGACTGGATATGCAAGTTGAAATTAGTCGTTTTATCTACAGTATTCTAAAAAAATTATCAAAATTGGACTAAAAGTAAAAAAGTTATGAGACCTCAAATTTTAGTTAATATTAACGTGGTGCGATAATTTTGAACAGCAGTTTAATTAATTTTTAAAAAATTTGCCGTGTGACTTGCTAAGTTGATATAAACCTAGCAGGGCAACTTATTTAAAAAAAAATGGTCTCGACGTTAATCGACCGCAACTAATTAGCGACTAAAAAAATAAATGATTTTAGACAGTCTATCAATATTAAATATTTTTTTATTCTAGTTGCCCCGCTAACTTTACATCAACTTACAAACTGTCATACTAGACTGTATGTCAGTCGTGCTTAAGGTTTTGATAACGAAAGCGGATAAATTTTCGAAACGTAAACGTTTAAAATGATGGATGTTATATTGTTATATATAATTTTTATATATGGAATTATTATATAATATGTACCTATTGTATGTATATGGGTCGGAGTATAGTGGTTTTTAGGGTTCCGTACCTAAAGGGGAAAACGGGACCCTATTACTAAGACTCTCCGTCCGTCCGCTCTCCGTCCGTCTGTTACCAGGCTGTATCTTATGAACCGTGATAGTTAGACAGTTGAAATTTTCACAGATGATGTATTTCTGTTGTCGCTATAACAACAAATACTAAAAAACAGGAACTGAATCTCTTTGCTAATAAATGCCGGAGGCGCCGGTCAGACGAAATTACTTATTATCTTAAGTAGGTAGGCATTAGACATAGGTAGGTGTACGCAAGTACTTAATCTAAGTCAGCACCCATAAGTGGGCCTCACATACAACAGACCCTTTGTGCATTCCTCCTTTTTACTTGAGTACTTTTCTTCAAACCATCCTATTTATTACGGGTGGCTTGGTGGCAAAGTCTACAATTTTTATTTATGATAATATGGTTCTGAGTTACCGAGATTTATTACTCTGGTCCTGATTACCATTTATCTGGATGTTGAGTGTTCTCAGGTCTCAGTTGGACTGCCACAGTCCATCACCAAGCGTGCCTAGGTCACCCATCCAATTGCCATCAACGCCCACCTTGCTTAACTTCGAAGATCGAAATCTTACCGGGCAAGTCTCGCGGCTAGGCGGTCCCCTATATATAATATATTATACCTATATATAATTTTATATATAATAATATAATTAATTTTTTTTCTGTCGTTATTATCAACGTTACATAAAAAAACAAGGTTCACTTCTTAATAGCAACTTTTAATAGGATTTTATTATTTTTTTTTATTTTACGTTTCGTATTCTTGCAACTATAATCAATTTAATTTTTTTAAATACGACTATTTCCTTTAAAATTCATATTCCATGCTGAGTTTAAAGATGTGTCGCTTGGGCTGGTTTGAGAGAAATCTCCGTTAACTTGATTGGTGTTTTTAATATTAGAAACCATCATGGGCGCCGCCAGAAACAAAATCAGGGGGGCAGCAAGGGTGAATTTAGAAAAAAGTTTCGGACGAGGGATAGCGAAAATTTAGAAATTTTTCAAGGTCACGCGGTTTCCTGGCACTTGAACAATTGATCTTACTTTCACAAGAAAAATTTTTGAAATTCAATGGACCAACTACAACAGACGACTGCTGGGCTCGTACTGGATTATTGCGATTGCGTGGTAATTTAATTTCACCAAATTCGCTGTTGACGATTTTCAAACGCCATTTTGTTCGGCCCTTAATTACACAACTTTGCCACAATTTAACCGACTTTGTTTCTCTTACCGCTGCCGATATCTCGTGCATTGCAAGGAATATGAAGCATCCTGTAAGTCAGAAGATAGAGAATTTAATTTTGCATTACCTGTTTTAGAAAAATGTGTCTCATTTGAAATACGAAAAATCTCGTGGTTTGAAGTTACTAAAATTCCTTTATATTATTGAATCGGTTTTAATTTTAGGATGTAAGTTACTTTCTTGGATGTAAGGATGTAAGTTACTTTCTAGGATGTAAGTTCTTTTAAGGAAATTAAGGATTTTATGAAAATTTATCATATGAAAATTATGAATTATGAATATTATCTTAAAGTCGTGGGTGTTTTTTATAGGAAATTTCACAATTTTTAGAGTATGGCTTAATTATCCAAGATGACTATTTGCAAAAACATATAACTACATGTATATACGCATGTATAACAGGTTGGTTATTATAACTTTTACGCTACTGGGTATGCCATTGTGGTAATAATTTGACTTCTGAGAGATTGTAATGTAAATTTTTCAATACGCAGTCTGATTTCAGCATAAATGCTGGTAATGTTTGTGGTGGGGTGCGGCAGGCAGAGATGCGCTGGAACAGTGGTGACTTTAAGCTGACGACGATTGTACATTACCAGAGACATATAGAATGTCTCTGTACGTTACCATAAGTTGAACCGTTACCAGAGACATATAAAATGTCTCTGTACTTTACCATAAGTTGAACCGTTCATTATTAATTTGAGTTCAAGATCTGAAGATGATGATAATACTACGATGATGATGAAATTTGATGATTAACATATATTTTTCCTTTCTAATACTTCTATTAAATACTTCACTTGTTGTATTAAATACACGTTTTAATTTTAATTTATAGTCATTTACAATTTATTAAATAATCGGTTTATACATCACAATAAACGTTGATTATATTTTACAATAGATGATATTTCCCCGAGAGCAGGCTCTTCATTAATTTTTCGATTTTCTTCTACGAGCACCGTCACTTTTCTGCTCTAGCTTTTCATTTATGCGTTCGGCGCTGTAGCGACTGTTATCTATATTCAGTGAAACATTTCAATACCCTCAAATTGCGCCCGCGTTATTCTGGTGCCGCTTTCCTAAGAAATTGGGATGCCCAAATTTTCTAAAATATCGATGTTGACATCATTTGATACATCGAAATCTAACCATATAGGAGGCAGCAATAAAAATAATGTTATTGTGCTTGATTGAAGTACCTACTTGGTGTTGACCATGTCGACGATAGAAGAAAGTTATTCATCGATGAAACCGTAAAGCGTCGATGTTAACAGATAACATTGGATAAATATAATGCTATGTGTAAATATCGAAACCCAAAAAAACTGTTGAGAACTGCTGTAAAAGACCATACCACATTTTGTTTGCCTTTATATCGTCTTTGCTCCATAGGTATTATATCTATATATTGTTGACCGAGATTGAAGTATAAATTCGGGAAATATATATGTACCTACAGGCTACAGGGTGGGCAACTAAAAATGGAGGCCGGACATCTATCGGACAGAAACCAATCATCGCATAAGGGGAACAAATCCTTAAATAAAGTGGCTCTAAAAAATCGATGGAAAACACTTTCGAATAAGCCTCTAGGGCGCGTTAATAGCCATAACCGAACAGAAAATTAAGGTTTTCTAGATATTTCTCTCAATTAAGTGGCAATTAAAATATATTCATCGTAATCTTGAGACAATTTCGAATCTTGATATATTTTTTTGTATCTTATAATAAGATGTTGGATTTTTTTCAATGTCCCCCTATCGGCCAGCCCCCCTATTAGAAACCCAAAAATATTTTCCAGCGATTTTTTAGGGTCATTTTTTCCCTAAACTTGTGCGATGAGTAGTTTCTGAGATATGGCCACCATCTACACTTTTACATATAACTTTTATTGTAATATTACAAATAATAATAACATTATAATATTACTTTTATATAATATAATACACTTTTGATGTCGTTTTCGATGGTTCTTGTTATTAAAGTGATTATAAGTCCCTTCCTAGAGAGAATATTTTTTTCCTGACGTGACAGAAAAAAATAAAGTCGCCTAATTGATGACATTCCACTCCCAACTGGGAGTGGAAATCCATGTACTACACAATGTACGAAAAAATCCATAGAATAACGTGATCCTCGATGAAACCGCGCTCCACATTTATGAGTGAGTGCTTGCGAACTAAACACCACTTAGGGGAGAGTGGGACAAATCGGTCCTTTTAATATATATGTATATACATATAGAATATATATATATATATATATATATATATATATATATATATATATATATATATATATATATATATATCTATATATATATATATATATATATATATATATATATATATATATATATATATATATATATATATACATATATATATATATATATATATATATATATATATATATATATATATATATATATATATATATATATATATATATATATATATATATATATATATATATATCTATATATATATATATATATATATATATATATATATATATATATATATATATATATATATATATATATATATATATATATATATATATATATATATATTAGCTTTGAAATTCTTTGCTATTCATATTTGTTTTGTGAAAAGTAATATTTGTTTTTCAATAGGTTCAACAAGATTTTATGCATTTTAAAGTTTCACATCTTCTGGATAACTGTATGCCTAATGCTTTTATATATAATATGTTCAAATAGAACAAATATAAATAGTAGACTAGGTTTGTGTATTCTAAGAATTTGAGTGCCGTCAAAAACTAATGTAATAAAACGTCACTGCAAGTGTTGGAGTATTAATATTTTAAATTCAAGTATAAATGACCAATGAAATAAATCGTATACTACTCTGAAGATCCTGAATAAAGGTGAAAGAACTTGTACAACTTCTAAGTGGTTCGTTTCGGTGTGTATAGTGGTTCATTTCCATATGTATGTCCAGATATAGCACTGGTAAGTGTATCTTTCCTCTTATTCGTCTATTTGCTTATTTCTCTATGTAATGAAATGCTACAAACCCAAGATTACTTTTCGCAAATATATATATATATATATATATATATATATATATATATATATATATATATATATATATATATATATAAATATATATATATATATATATATATATATATATATATATATATATATATATATATATATATATATATATATATATATATATATATATATATATATATATATATATATTATATATATATATATATATATATATATATATATATATATATATATATATATATATATGTATATGTATATATATATATATATATATATATATATATATATATATATATATATATATATA